>OZ023316.1:15773272-15788272 GCA_964007375.1 Ophion obscuratus | reverse complement strand
ATTTACAACGGAAAAGAAAGGCATCGTTCCAATTCGAATATGCGCCCAGGAACTGGTTAAACACGTCGATTTATTGTACGTGGAGGATTCGTCGGACCACAGCGTGGGACACTTTGTATGGATAAAAAATTTATCCCGGCTCGTGAGCACGCAGCTGAACAAAACAAACAGGAAAAAATACATCTGCGATCGGTGAGTAACAAGAAGCATACTCGAGAATACACACATGAGCAAGTATGTACTTCAATAATATACTTCTTTTCATCGTTTTGTTAAAGGTGTTTGCACAACTTTTACACGGAGGCTACATTTTACGATCGCACGAGACGGATTGTGGAAAATCAAACGACTGTGCCATGCGACTACCTGGTGAAACGGACAAATGGCTAGCGTTCGAGAACTTTCAACGTGAAGAGCGACTTTCATTTGTCATTTATACTGATCTCGAGTGCGTTTTGGCAAATGTTGACAAGAAAAATATACAGCAACTGCACGAAGTGTTTAGCGTAGCGTACTACGTACATTGCTTGTATGACGATTCGTTATCGGGATACTACTCGCGGCGCGATGCCAGTTGCATCCCATGGTTTGTTGAGAACCTTAAAAATTTAGCTTTGCGCATTAACGATATTCTATCGGATAGTGTTCCCGTGTTACTTCTAACTCCAGATGAGCGGGCAAAATTTCGAAGCGCTGCTCAGTGCCATATATATGAAAAACTATTTGCCGAAGACGACATACGTGTTCGTGATCATTGCCTTCTGACCGCACGTTATAGAGGTCCAGCCCATTCTAACGGCAATTCGAATTACCAACGGTATTTTTTCATCCCCGTATTTTTTCACAATTTGTCCGGCTATGGTGCACAGCTCATCATCGAGGAACTAGCCACAGCATTCGAGGGGGAAACCACGGGGCTGCCCATAACTAAAGAGGAATACATTTCTTTTACAAAAACATTTCGAACAGCAGACAAGTCACATCCGATTCAATTACGCTTCGTCGATTCATAGAAATTTCTTAATGCAAGTGGATCACCTGGCCTCATTTTTAACAATGGACAAACTAAACATTTTACGTTCGCAATTTCGTGACATAACAAGCCATAGCTTCGTCCTATTAACTTGAAAGGGCGTCTTCCCCAATGAATATATCGATAGTGTAAACCGATTGGAAGACCTACCGCCACGAGACGCATTCTACAGTACTTTGACTGGTGACATTGTAAGTGAGAACGAACACGCTCACGCCAAGAATGTATGGGAACGGTTTTCTATTCAAACGTTAGGTGAATATAGTGACTTAGTGATATAGTATTATAGTATAGTGATATAGTATTTGAAGACCGAAGTTTTGTTGCCGGCCGACGTTTTTGAGAACTTTCGCAATAGCAGTATGGAGTATTACAGGCTCGATCCCGCTTATTACTATACTCTCCCCGGCTATACAAGGGATGCAATGTTGAAACATACATGCGTTAACTTTGAATTGTTCACCGACATTAACATGGTATTATTTGTTGAACGGGGTATACGCGGTGGGCTGAGTCAGTGCTCAAATGCGCACGCCAATAACAAATACATGGAATCATTCGATCCATCAAGGTCCTCATCATACTTGATGTATTTCGATGTGAATAATTCGTATGGATGGGCAACGTTTCAACCATCGCCCTATGCTGATTTTCGATGGGTCGATGAGTTGTCGACATTCGGTTTATCATCTATCGCGCTAGATTCACCGACCGGTTACAATCTTGAGATTGACTTAGAGTACCCGGAATGTCTACACGATGCACACACGGACTTACCGTTTTGTTCAACACATGGTAAACCACCTGGTGGACAATACGAAAAACTCCTTGCAACCGTGCATAACAAGGAACGGTATGATATTCATTATCGCAATCTGCAGCAGTGTGTACGACACGGTCTTAATATCACCAAAATTCATAGAATACTCTAATTCTCCCAATTGCCCTGGCTACAAACATATATCGAGCTGAACGCGCAGTTCCGAACCCAAGCAAAGAATAATTTTGAAAAAATCTCTATAAATTGATGAATAGTACGGTGTTTGGGAAAACAATAGAAAATGTGCGCAATCACTTAGACGTCAAGAGTTTAACACGGCGGGAGGGCAGGTACGGTGCAGAGGCAATGATTGCAAAACCAAATTTTCATAGCCGGATTGTTTTTCCGAAAACCTTATTGCTGTCGAATTACGCAAGCTCGAGGTGAAATTCAATAAACCAATATATATGGGTATGTGCATACTCGACATATCGAAGATATGTTTATA
This sequence comes from Ophion obscuratus, assembly GCA_964007375.1. Lineage (NCBI taxonomy): Eukaryota > Metazoa > Arthropoda > Insecta > Hymenoptera > Ichneumonidae > Ophion > Ophion obscuratus. The sequence continues at coordinate 15,785,971 of OZ023316.1, read as the reverse complement.
TGATTTTCATCATGAGTATATGGTGCCTCTGTATAAAGAAAAATGTACAGTGCTGTACGGATAGTCTAATATACACCATTGAGTGTGAGGATGTGTAGGACGACATGAACCGTAATATCCATCATTTCGATACGAGCGAGTACCCGGTGAGCAATGGGTATGATATACCGCTTGTCAACAAAAATGTTCCCGGACTTACGGAAAGACGAAAATAATGGTCAGATAATGAGGGAATTTGTCGGGGTTAGAGCAAAAATGTATGCAGTGCGAGTCGATGGTAAAGACGTTACGAAGGAACTGAAGCGCGATAAGAGTAACATCGGGGCGAAAAAGATCTCCTTCGAGGATTACACGAACTGCTTATATGACCACATCGAAATGACTGGTCAGCAAGCATGCATACGATCGATGTTGCATGAAGTGTATACCACCAACGAGACAAAAATTGCTCTAAGTCCGCGCGATGACAAACGGTATATCATACCTGGAACCACGAAAACGTTGCCATGGGGGCATTATAGGATACAATCGTTGGGTGTATTTTTTAAATTGTAGATAAGCTTGTAAAATAATGGTAAAAAAGCTTGTTCTGCAAATAATCAATCCTGTGAGAAACGACGTTTGTAAATTATCGCGTTTGTCTGTTGTATGTAATAAATTGGTTCATAAATTTTTCAGCTGAGAAAATGAAGAAGGGCCCTTTGTAGTTTGGCGAATCACCTAATTTTTCCTCACAATCTCCTGACACGCTTCTACGGGAGCGAGAGAACGAGAGAGAGGTGTCATAAAATTTAAAACATTTGAGTAGTAAGGGGGCCACTATGGCGACCCCCACTCCTATCCCCACTCCTATCCCCACTCCTCGGCCCGTGGTGGGGGTAGCCGAGGTGGGTGTAGAAGTGGGGGAAATTGTGGTGGCTCGCCATAGTGGCCCGCTACGATTGAGAAGAGGAAAGAGGGAGCTATACTTACGTGCGGCACACACACACACACACACACACACACGCACACACGCACGCACGCACGCACACACACGCGCGCACACACACACACACACACACACACACACACACACAGACACACACATGCGCTCGCGCACACACACACAAGGGGGCCACTATGGTGACCCCCACTCCTATCCCCACTCGTATCCCCACTCCTCGGCCCGTAGTGGGGGCAGCCGAGGTGGTAGGGGGTAAGAGTGAGGAGGAACGGTGGTGTCGCCACAGTAGCCCCCTTTTTTATTTTTATTTTTCCTTTCTTTTTTTTAATAATATTTTCACACACTCACTGATGGTCACCGCCGGTGGATCCTTTTTTGAAAAAATAAATAAATTTTCCAAAATACACAATCATGCAGCACGCGAAAGGTGTTGTCGGACACCCGGAGAAATCGGGATACATTTTGCTCACTTCACACAATTTTTCAGAATGTCACACTGTTTTTCAAAATATCACATAAGCTTATAAATGTTACAGAATTTTTTAAAATGTCACAGAGAAAGAGGTGAGGTCTACGCGCTTCGCGATTCGGAGAGCAACTGAAGCTCCGGAGCGAATAAAAAGCCCCTTTTGCAAATTTTGACACTTTAGCAGTTTTGCCGAAGGCTCTATATGCTCGCGGTCATTGTGTGCACGAGTTTGAATCGTCCGGCACGGTGCACAATCGCGAGCTTCTCTGTAGAGATCTCGAGTTATGCGTTTTTGCTGACGATCGCAAAAATGTCTCGACCCTGAACTTCGGTCGACGCGTGTCTTCACCGAAACAGACAAATTTCTTACCGATATAAATAATACCTCTATAAATTGTTTTAAATGCATTAGAATAAGGAGTAGAGGAGGCGGAGGGAAAGCGTGCAGAGCAACGCAGGTGTATGTACGCTCAAGAGAGAGGGAGAGAGAGATGAAGCCCTCGAGCTGTGGTGGGAGTGAGATCTAAGTGCGATGATCTGCAAAGAAAGAGAAAGAGAGAGAGAGGGAGAGAGACAGAGAGAGAGAGAGAGGGAGAGGGAGAGAGAGAGAGAGGGAGATCGCGCGAGCTGTAGCAAGAGAGAGATTTCCTACTATATAGCGTGACGATGAGAGAGAGAAACAAGGCGCTCCAGCTGTAGCGCTGATCCCGCACACACACACGCCCAAATTAATAAATCGACTTTGAGAAAGAACGGTGCTACAATAAATATACAATAAACCGATACATAAAAAAATCATAATTTTTTATCTTCATTTTTATTTCTGATGTTTTATAACCATATTTATTTTTTATTTCGGTTATGATCTCGACGTAGTTATACTTACGTGTGTGTGTGCGCGCGCGCATGTGTGTGTGTGTGTGTGTGTGTGTGTGTGTGTGTGTGTGTGTGTGTGTGTGTGTGTGTGTGTGTGTGTGACGTCTCGACTTCAATTTCCGGGCTCATGCCCTACAGGGTATTTAAATGAAAGAATAAAACACTATGGGTAGGTGGTGTTGCGGTAGTGGCCCTTTTTTTCAATTTTTTATTTTTAATTTAAAAAAACCACCATGGTCCCATCTTTTTATTGAAAATAAAAATAAAAATAAAATATTTAAAAATCATATTATGACGCATTCACCGATGGTCGTGTCAGGCATCCAACGATGAATGCGAGAACAGGGCCTAGACACACACACACACACACACATTTACTCTTTGACGAACCCCTCCTCTTCGGGCTCAGATAACACGGCGATGCCTTCATTCTCGACGTCCTCGTCATAATAAGCGAACGGATAGTTGAACAAGCGTATGGAGAAATTTTGATCGTCCATATCGCCGAAAGCCACAACCACTGTCGTGATTATACGGTCCTCGCAGAGATCCGTCAAGAACGTGTCCATGTACGGCACAAGACGAAGATGGTCGAGACCGTACAATCGGCATTTAATCTGGGTCGCTCCGATCGACGCAACGAGGGGGTCAGGGCGGTAAATTGTACTACGATGGAACCAGCGCAACGAGCGAACAAACGATCGAGCGAACGGGCGCAACTGGTTATCGAACGAAAGATTGAGCGAACGAACGAGCGAACGCATCAAACGAACGAACATGCGAACACATTAAACGATCGAACGAACCAACGACCGCAAAGTTCTTTTCCATATCAAACAGCTGGGATTGCGCAAAGAATTTTTTTTTTCGAAATACGGTTTTTTCAACGAACATCGAGTGTTTTGCCCTGAAAATCAACACCGCTACTTTGGACTGCGCTGTTCGTTCATTCGTAACAAACGAAAGATCAAACGAGGGTAATGAACGATGAAACGGACGATCGAACGAGCGCAACGAACGAACGATCGAGTGAACGGAACAAACGACCCAAAGAGAACGTCGATTTAGATTTCGATTCCTTTTATGTCGATTTTGATTTTTTTTACGATATTTTATTACGATAGCCATTTTTTATTTCGTTTTTCTTATATGAAAACGCAATGATTGAACGAAGGAATTACGGAACGATCGAATGAATGAACGAAATATCGAACGTGGGTGATGAACGATGGAACGAACGATCGAACGAGCGCAAAGAACGAACGGTCGAAGAACGTCGACTTTGATTTCGATTTCTGTTATGTCGATTTTGATTTTTTTTTATTACCATAGCCATTTTTTTTTAAATTTGTTTTTCATTTTTTATTTCAATAACGCGAAATATCGACTGAGTACATGCTCGGGGACGAAATCTCGAGATTTTCTAAAAGTATATCGCTTGAGCTTGAGAACATTGATTTTGATTTTCAAAAATAATATAGCTTGGGGGCCTTGTCTTGAATTATCATTGCAATGACGATATCGATTTTTGACTTTTCATTTCAATGTTAATTTCTATATCTGTTTTTTTAGTTTGAGGTTGATTACAGTTCATAAAAACGAACGAACGAACGAGAGAATGAACGGAAGCTTCTTTTGCATATGAAAATGCAGTGATTGAACGCAGGAATTAGAAAACGAATGAATGCATAAACGAAAGATCGAGCGAGCGTAATAAACCTTGGAATGAACGGCCGAACGAGCGCAAGGAGCGAACAAACGATAGAGCGAACGCAACGAACGCACGAGCGATCGAACGAGCGATCGAGCGAACGGGCGCAACGGGTTAACGAACGAAAGATCGAGCAAACGAACGAGCGAACGCATCAAACGAACGATCGTGCGAACGCATTGAACGATCGAACGAACCAACGACCGCAAGGTTCTTTTCCATATCAAACAGCTGGGATGGCGAAAATATTTTTTTTTCGAAATATGGTTTTTTCAACGAACATAGAGAGTTTTGCCCTGAAAATCAACACCCCTAATTTGGACGGCGGTGGTCGTTCGTTCGTAACAAACGAAAGATCAAACGAGGGTAATGAACGATGAAACGGACGATCGAACGAGCGCAACGAACGAACGATCGAGTGAACGGAACGAACGACCCAAAGAGAACGTCGATTTTGATATCGGTTCCTTTTATGTCGATTTTGATTTTTTTTACGATATTTTAGTACGATAGCCATTTTTTATTTCGTTTTTCATTTTTTATTTCATTTTCGTGAAATATCGACTGAGTACACGCTCGGGGACGAAATCTCAAGACTTTCTAAAAGTATATCGCGTGAGCTTGAGAACATTTATTTAAATGTTTATTTTCAAGAAGAATATAGCTTGAGAACATTCGTTTGAATTTTGATTTCAATGACGATTTCGATTTTTGAATTTTGATTTCAATGTTAATTTCTATATCTGGTTTTTTAATTCTATTTTGAATTCGTTTCATAAAAATGAACGAACGAACGCACCGAAGGATAGAACGATCGCAACGAACAAATAAACGAACAACTGAATGAATGCAAGCTTCCTTTGCATATGAAAATGCAGTCATTGAACGAAGGAATTAGACAACGGACGATCGAACAAGCGTAATAAACGTTGGAGCGAACGATCGAATGAGCGCTCCGAACAAACGAACAAACGATCGAGCGAATGCAACGAACGCACGAGCGATTAAACGAACGATCGAGTGAATGAACGAACGATCGAACGGACGCAACGGGTTAACGAACGAAAGATCGAGCGAACGCATCGAACGAACGAACGAGCGTGTGAACGCATTGAGCGATCGAACGAACCAACGAACACAAGGTTCTTTTACATATCAAACAGCAGGGATTACGCAAAGAATTTTTTTTCGATGCATGGTTTTTCAACCAACATGTGTATCCCTGACAATCGATACCACTACTTAGGACTGCGGTGTTCGTTCGTTCATTCGTTCGTTCGATGGACCGGTCGATGCGCTCGTTCGTTCGGTATTCCGATCGTGCGATCCTTCGAACGTTCGATCGCTTGTTCCTTCATTCACTCGCTCTTTCGTTGCGTGCATTCGATCTTTCGTTCGTTTAACGGACGAACGAGCGAACGACCGGACGATCCGTTCTTTCACTCGTTCGTTGCGTTATCGAACGATCGAACGAACCAACGAACACAAGGTTCTTTTACATATCAAACAGCAGGGATCACGCGAAGAATTTTTACGATGCATGGTTCTTCAACGATCATGTAGTATCGGGCCAAACACTGATGTTTGACATCTGACAGAAGCTTACTTTCTTCGTTCGCTCGATCGCTCGTCCGTTCGAGTGATCGTCGCTCAATCGCGGTCCGAAGTGGAAGTGTCGATTTTCGGTGAATAAAAACGCTCGATTTTCGTTCACAAAAAACTTTGCATCGTAACAAAATCCCTCGGCCAATTACTGCTTTTCGATATCTTAAAGAAGCTTACTTTCTTTGTTCGTTCGATCGCTCATTGCGTTTGTGCGATCTTCCATTCGTCGCGTTCGCTCAATCGCGGTCCGAAGTGGCAGTATTGATTGCCGGTGAAAAAAAAGCTCAATTTTCGTTCACGAAAACTATGCATCGAATTAAAAAAAAAACACATCTTTCATTCTATCGCTGCTTTATTGATATGTAAAAGAAGCTTGTGTTCATTTCTTCGTTCACTCGTTCGTTGCACTCGTTAATTCATTCGACCAGACGGTGCGTACGTTTGTTCGTTCGGTCGATTGTTTATAGCATTCGTTCGATTGACCGTCGCATTCGTTCGATCTTACGATCGTTCTACAGTTGCGTTCGTTCGATCGCTCGCGCGTTCACTCGTTCATTGCGTTCGCTCGTTCAAACACTGATTTTTTATCTGTAAAAGATTTCGTCCATTCGTTCATTGGCCCGCTGTGTTCGGTCGATCGTTCGCTACATTCTGGAGGGTATACGAGCGAGGCGCCATCGAGTTATGATAACAGATGATTTTATATTTTCTCAATATTTCATCACTTTAATGCACGCATACTTTTGCTCGACTTGTCAGGCCGACATGTTCCATAGCCTCCGAACAATTTGGAAAACTATCGAATTTCGATATGTCCAGTGCTGGTATGACGAATACCCAAGACTCCCCAAAAGCTGGTGGTGGTGGTGGTGGTAGCTCTCTCCTCACCCTTCGAGAATATCGGCAACTCTGTGGTGACCAGTCTCCCGCAGGCTTTTCAGTAAATTTTCAAAAGCATAAGGCCCTCGTGTTTTTATGGTTTTCAAGATATCACGCACAGTTTCCAAATAATTCGCCAGTTGTGCCTGAAATTAGACATAGTGTGCTATTCTGAATACAGGTTAATAAAAATATTAAAAACGTCATTTAAAGCAGGTATACATACCTTCCATCGGGACATATTCACGTCATCCTCATTGAAAACTCCGAATTCAATTAAACACAGTAGTAGGTTGTTCATGTGTATCTCAGTTGAAATATAATCACTAACAAGATCAATTCTTTGACGCTGATATTTTTCCATTGTTCGAGCACCGCGATAATGTATTCTCAGCGATGATGGTGAGGAATGCAGTGACTGCGACTGAATGATGAGTCGGTTCTCCAGTGAAGCGATTAACATTCGACTCGTCAAGCGCAAACCCCTTTCTAGAGAGGGGGTAGATTTGAATAAATATGAAGTTTGGTCAGAAATCTTCGAAGGGTGAGGGGGGAGAGCTATCACCGCCACCGGCGGTCGATCAGGGCCTACTCACCTCGGCTGCCCCCACCATAGGTCGAGGAGTGGAGAAAGAAGTGGTGGCGTGGGGCGAGGTGTCATAGTAGAAGGTGGCATATAGAAATTCGATAGTTTTCCAAATTGTTCGGAGGCTATGGAACATGTTGGCCTGACAAGTCGAGCAAAAGTATGCGTGTATTACACTGATGAAATATTGAGAAAATATAAAATCATACACAAGCTTCTTTTACATATCAATAAAGCAGCGATAGAATGAAAGATGTGTTTTTTTAAAATTCGATGCATAGTTTTCGTGAACGAAAATTGATTTGCACTCGTTAATTCATTCGACCAGACGGTGCGGCTATGGAGCATGTTGGCCTGACAAGTCGAGCAAAAGTATGCGTGTATTACACTGATGAAATATTGAGAAAATATAAAATCATCTGTTATCATACTTATTGACACAGAGGAGCCTCCGTGTACACGCAGGAGCGAATAACAATACATTGGGAAAGAGGTTGATATAAAGATGTAGTAACGTTCCAAATTGTTCGGAGGCTATGGAACATGTTGGCCTGACAAGTCGAGCAAAAGTATGCGTGTATTACACTGATGAAATATTGAGAAAATATAAAATCATACACAAGCTACTTTTACATATCAATAAAGCAGCGATAGAATGAAAGATGTGTTTTTTTTTAATTCGATGCATAGTTTTCGTGAACGAAAATTGATTTGCACTCGTTAATTCATTCGACCAGACGGTGCGGCTATGGAGCATGTTGGCCTGACAAGTCGAGCAAAAGTATGCGTGTATTACACTGATGAAATATTGAGAAAATATAAAATCATCTGTTATCATACTCATTGACACAGAGGAGCCTCCGTGTACACGCAGGAGCGAATAACAATACATTGGGAAAGAGGTTGATATAAAGATGTAGTAGCGAGCGTACTCGCCCCCACGCCACCACTTCTTTCCCCACTCCTCGACCTATGGTGGGGGCAGCCGAGGTGAGTAGGCCCTGATCGACCGCCGGTGGCGGTGATAGCTCTCCCCCCTCACCCTTCGAAGATTTCTGACCAAACTTCATATTTATTCAAATCTACCCCCTCCCTAGAAAGGGGTTTGCGCTTGACGAGTCGAATGTTAATCGCTTCACTGGAGAACCGACTCATCATTCAGTCGCAGTCACTGCTTTCCTCACCATCATCGCTGAGAATACATTATCGCGGTGCTCGAACAATGGAAAAATATCAGCGTCAAAGAATTGATCTTGTTAGTGATTATATTTCAACTGAGATACACATGAACAACCTACTACTGTGTTTAATTGAATTCGGAGTTTTCAATGAGGATGACGTGAATATGTCCCGATGGAAGGTATGTATACCTGCTTTAAATGACGTTTTTAATATTTTTATTAACCTGTATTCAGAATAGCACACTATGTCTAATTTCAGGCACAACTGGCGAATTATTTGGAAACTGTGCGTGACATCTTGAAAACCATAAAAACACGAGGGCCTTATGCTTTTGAAAATTTACTGAAAAGCCTGCGGGAGACTGGTCACCACAGAGTTGCCGATATTCTCGAAGGGTGAGGAGAGAGCTACCACCACCACCACCACCAGCTTTTGGGGAGTCTTGGGTATTCGTCATACCAGCACTGGACATATCGAAATTCGATAGTTTTCCAAATTGTTCGGAGGCTATGGAACATGTCGGCCTGACAAGTCGAGCAAAAGTATGCGTGCATTAAAGTGATGAAATATTGAGAAAATATAAAATCATCTGTTATCATAACTCGATGGCGCCTCGCTCGTATACCCTCCAGAATGTAGCGAACGATCGACCGAACACAGCGGGCCAATGAACGAATGGACGAAATCTTTTACAGATAAAAAATCAGTGTTTGAACGAGCGAACGCAATGAACGAGTGAACGCGCGAGCGATCGAACGAACGCAACTGTAGAACGATCGTAAGATCGAACGAATGCGACGGTCAATCGAACGAATGCTATAAACAATCGACCGAACGAACAAACGTACGCACCGTCTGGTCGAGTGAATTAACGAGTGCAACGAACGAGTGAACGAAGAAATGAACACAAGCTTCTTTTACATATCAATAAAGCAGCGATAGAATGAAAGATGTGTTTTTTTTTTAATTCGATGCATAGTTTTCGTGAACGAAAATTGAGCTTTTTTTTCACCGGCAATCAATACTGCCACTTCGGACCGCGATTGAGCGAACGCGACGAATGGAAGATCGCACAAACGCAATGAGCGATCGAACGAACAAAGAAAGTAAGCTTCTTTAAGATATCGAAAAGCAGTAATTGGCCGAGGGATTTTGTTACGATGCAAAGTTTTTTGTGAACGAAAATCGAGCGTTTTTATTCACCGAAAATCGACACTTCCACTTCGGACCGCGATTGAGCGACGATCAATCGAACGGACGAACGATCGAGCGAACGAAGAAAGTAAGCTTCTGTCAGATGTCAAACATCAGTGTTTGGCCCGATACTACATGATCGTTGAAAAACCATGCATCGTAAAAATTCTTCGCGTGATCCCTGCTGTTTGATATGTAAAAGAACCTTGTGTTCGTTGGTTCGTTCGATCGTTCGATAACGCAACGAACGAGTGAAAGAACGGATCGTCCGGTCGTTCGCTCGTTCGTCCGTTAAACGAACGAAAGATCGAATGCACGCAACGAAAGAGCGAGTGAATGAAGGAACAAGCGATCGAACGTTCGAAGGATCGCACGATCGGAATACCGAACGAACGAGCGCATCGACCGGTCCATCGAACGAACGAATGAACGAACGAACACCGCAGTCCTAAGTAGTGGTATCGATTGTCAGGGATACACATGTTCGTTGAAAAACCATGCATCGAAAAAAAATTCTTTGCGTAATCCCTGCTGTTTGATATGTAAAAGAACCTTGTGTTCGTTGGTTCGTTCGATCGCTCAATGCGTTCACACGCTCGTTCGTTCGTTCGATGCGTTCGCTCGATCTTTCGTTCGTTAACCCGTTGCGTCCGTTCGATCGTTCGTTCATTCACTCGATCGTTCGTTTAATCGCTCGTGCGTTCGTTGCATTCGCTCGATCGTTTGTTCGTTTGTTCGGAGCGCTCATTCGATCGTTCGCTCCAACGTTTATTACGCTTGTTCGATCGTCCGTTGTCTAATTCCTTCGTTCAATGACTGCATTTTCATATGCAAAGGAAGCTTGCATTCATTCAGTTGTTCGTTTATTTGTTCGTTGCGATCGTTCTATCCTTCGGTGCGTTCGTTCGTTCATTTTTATGAAACGAATTCAAAATAGAATTAAAAAACCAGATATAGAAATTAACATTGAAATCAAAATTCAAAAATCGAAATCGTCATTGAAATCAAAATTCAAACGAATGTTCTCAAGCTATATTCTTCTTGAAAATAAACATTTAAATAAATGTTCTCAAGCTCACGCGATATACTTTTAGAAAGTCTTGAGATTTCGTCCCCGAGCGTGTACTCAGTCGATATTTCACGAAAATGAAATAAAAAATGAAAAACGAAATAAAAAATGGCTATCGTACTAAAATATCGTAAAAAAAATCAAAATCGACATAAAAGGAACCGATATCAAAATCGACGTTCTCTTTGGGTCGTTCGTTCCGTTCACTCGATCGTTCGTTCGATCGTCCGTTTCATCGTTCATTACCCTCGTTTGATCTTTCGTTTGTTACGAACGAACGACCACCGCCGTCCAAATTAGGGGTGTTGATTTTCAGGGCAAAACTCTCTATGTTCGTTGAAAAAACCATATTTCGAAAAAAAAATATTTTCGCCATCCCAGCTGTTTGATATGGAAAAGAACCTTGCGGTCGTTGGTTCGTTCGATCGTTCAATGCGTTCGCACGATCGTTCGTTTGATGCGTTCGCTCGTTCGTTTGCTCGATCTTTCGTTCGTTAACCCGTTGCGCCCGTTCGCTCGATCGCTCGTTCGATCGCTCGTGCGTTCGTTGCGTTCGCTCTATCGTTTGTTCGCTCCTTGCGCTCGTTCGGCCGTTCATTCCAAGGTTTATTACGCTCGCTCGATCTTTCGTTTATGCATTCATTCGTTTTCTAATTCCTGCGTTCAATCACTGCATTTTCATATGCAAAAGAAGCTTCCGTTCATTCTCTCGTTCGTTCGTTCGTTTTTATGAACTGTAATCAACCTCAAACTAAAAAACCAGATATAGAAATTAACATTGAAATGAAAAGTCAAAAATCGATATCGTCATTGCAATGATAATTCAAGACAAGGCCCCCAAGCTATATTATTTTTGAAAATCAAAATCAATGTTCTCAAGCTCAAGCGATATACTTTTAGAAAATCTTGAGATTTCGTCCCCGAGCATGTACTCAGTCGATATTTCGCGTTATTGAAATAAAAAATGAAAAACAAATTTAAAAAAAAATGGCTATGGTAATAAAAAAAAATCAAAATCGACATAACAGAAATCGAAATCAAAGTCGACGTTCTTCGACCGTTCGTTCTTTGCGCTCGTTCGATCGTTCGTTCCATCGTTCATCACCCACGTTCGATATTTCGTTCATTCATTCGATCGTTCCGTAATTCCTTCGTTCAATCATTGCGTTTTCATATAAGAAAAACGAAATAAAAAATGGCTATCGTAATAAAATATCGTAAAAAAAATCAAAATCGACATAAAAGGAATCGAAATCTAAATCGACGTTCTCTTTGGGTCGTTTGTTCCGTTCACTCGATCGTTCGTTCGTTGCGCTCGTTCGATCGTCCGTTTCATCGTTCATTACCCTCGTTTGATCTTTCGTTTGTTACGAATGAACGAACAGCGCAGTCCAAAGTAGCGGTGTTGATTTTCAGGGCAAAACACTCGATGTTCGTTGAAAAAACCGTATTTCGAAAAAAAAAATTCTTTGCGCAATCCCAGCTGTTTGATATGGAAAAGAACTTTGCGGTCGTTGGTTCGTTCGATCGTTTAATGTGTTCGCATGTTCGTTCGTTTGATGCGTTCGCTCGTTCGTTCGCTCAATCTTTCGTTCGATAACCAGTTGCGCCCGTTCGCTCGATCGTTTGTTCGCTCGTTGCGCTGGTTCCATCGTAGTACAATTTACCGCCCTGACCCCCTCGTTGCGTCGATCGGAGCGACCCAGATTAAATGCCGATTGTACGGTCTCGACCATCTTCGTCTTGTGCCGTACATGGACACGTTCTTGACGGATCTCTGCGAGGACCGTATAATCACGACAGTGGTTGTGGCTTTCGGCGATATGGACGATCAAAATTTCTCCATACGCTTGTTCAACTATCCGTTCGCTTATTATGACGAGGACGTCGAGAATGAAGGCATCGCCGTGTTATCTGAGCCCGAAGAGGAGGGGTTCGTCAAAGAGTAAATGTGTGTGTGTGTGTGTGTGTCTAGGCCCTGTTCTCGCATTCATCGTTGGATGCCTGACACGACCATCGGTGAATGCGTCATAATATGATTTTTAAATATTTTATTTTTATTTTTATTTTCAATAAAAAGATGGGACCATGGTGGTTTTTTTAAATTAAAAATAAAAAATTGAAAAAAAGGGCCACTACCGCAACACCACCTACCCATAGTGTTTTATTCTTTCATTTAAATACC
>OZ023316.1:15753272-15768272 GCA_964007375.1 Ophion obscuratus | reverse complement strand
ATAAAAATTAAATAATTTATTCGTGATTCGATATGAAACGTCCAGGTCGAATCTTCACGATAGCGGCAATACGAAAAAAAAACTTTCGCTCGGTGCCTCCAAATTTGAAAAATTGTTTTTTTCTTCCAAACAAAATATCAGTTTTGATAAAAATGTGTTTTTTGTATCCCTAATAACCTTCGCAGAAAATATCGAGAATTAATCGCGTACAAGTTCTCAGATCGACTAGTGAATACGCTCGGAGGTATAAATTTTTTATTTGCTATTAAAGATGAGTGAAATTGTGGTGCGCGAAGGCCGAAACGTGTCAAAAATGAGTCAGCACTGTTTCCTGAAAAGTTTTACAAACTAAAAAAAAATCTCGATTTTTTTTTCTTAAATTTAACAAGCCACTACTGAAAAGTTGTAAGAATAGTCGAATAAAATGGGTTTTTTCACTTTGATCATGATTACACGAAGTTTAGGAACAATACACTTGTTCCTTTAATTATTTTGGAAAACTTTGATCAATCGGTCCAGAAAAACGGTTCGATGGATCAATTTGAAAACTTACACATTAAGCTGAAGAAAATCTGGCAACATTAGTATTTCCGTCAATATTTACAATGTAGTAGTAGAATTACTGAAAAACCATTAAATGTAATTTTTTTGTCCTCATTTAAAATTAATATTAATGGTGAAAAAATGTATTTTTCTCGTAAATCAACGAAAGGGTCCTGTGCCAAATGTATACAAGTTTTCGAAGCTGCCCTTTAATTTCCTGTGCGATCATTGGCTGTTGAGATATCGATGATCGAAGACAAATGGATCTTTTTTAATTCAAAGTCGGATATCTCAACAAAAAGTTGACGCAGAAAGACCAATAAAAACCAAATTTAAGCTAAACTAACGAGCTTACAGATCTATGCATTAATGTAACTGAAAAAAATTCGAGCCCGTGGGCCCTTGAAAAAAAAACAAAAAAAATTGGAAAAAATAATTCTCACGCTATTTATTATGATTGCGCGATAACCGTAGCTCACAAAATTATTTTCCCAACAGACCTCAAACTAGAACCTGAAGCTTCAACATTTTTTTTCATCTTGATACGACCATTTTTAACATTGATATAGCACTTCAAAAAACACTAAAAAAATTAAAGAAAATTTCGGTTTTTTTATTTTTTGGAGTAGTGTATAAAAAGTTATATATTTTTTACAACTTGCAATTAATCGAGGAAAGCGCTCATCCTTGACTGCTCAAGCAATCTAAGCAAATCAATCTAAGAGGCTACAGTTAAAATTTCAAGTTTGGTCAACGGTATCATAGACGCTACAGCTGAAGTTTTTTTTTCCGTAATGTAATGCCACCTATTGGTCGAAAATAAAACTATTTTTAGTCCGTGACTTTGTCCCCACAAGTAATAGGCTTACAAGAGTTCAGAACTGCGCCTACCGGCATGGCATCGCCGAAGACATTTTTCAGGGCCGGAGACTTCCCTAAAAAATGGCTCGAAAACCACTTGAAAACTGTTTCTTTTCAGCCGCAAACGAATATGCATGATATTTTTTAAATTTCCAAGGATTTTGTAAAAGTGTTGCCAAGAAAACGATTTTTCGAAAAATTTTCATCGGTGTCCTCTAAACAATTCGCGATCGTAAAATTTCAAACAAAATGTTCTTGACGAACACGTCAAACGATTGCCCCATCATCTCGAGGAATTGTTATATGACTTCGACCCTGTCCCGGCCGTCGACCGTATCCACCAGTTTCTTGATAACGCGTATACGCACGAAACACAACCGATGCGCTAATGCCCAATCTGTCACCGACATCACGATAACTGTACCCCTCTCCGATAAGAGTCACTAGCCGAGCGACTTCTGCCTCAGATAAATGCCGCCTAGGCATTTTTTAAATTCCAAAATTGGCAAATTTCAATGTCATCTAGGCAATACTTTTAAGAAAAGTTAAAGTTTAAACAAACTTTTGATGCATTTTTTTTTCTAAAACTTCGCGGAATTTTACCGAAAAAAAAGATTAGTTTTGAAAAAAACTGTTAATGAATTTTTCCTTCCAAAAAAATGAGGTTTGAAGAGAACTTTCTTTTGTAACCCTGATAACCTTCTCAGAAAATATCGAGAATTACTCGCATAAATGTTCTCAGATAGAGTAGTAAATACAGCTTGAAGGGATCAGCTTTTAATTGATGAAAATAGTGACGAGTGGAATTATGGTGAGCGAAGGCCGAATCGTGTATAAAATGAGTCACTGTTGTTTCTTGAAACGTTTTACCAATTTAAAAAAAATTGGAAATTTTTTGAATTTTTTCCTCAAATTTAACAAGCAACTATTGCAAAGTTGTGAGAAAAGTCGAAAAAGCTGGCCTTTTCATTTTTATGATAATTCACGATGTTTAGAAACAATAGACTGGTTCCTTCAATTGTTTTGTAAACTTTGAACAATCGGTCCGGAAAAACAGTGCGACAGATTAATTCGCAAATTTATAAGGCTATTGAGGATACATCAAGCTGAAAAACACCTGACAACCCTAGTCTTTCCATCAACGCTTGTAGTGTAGTGGTAGATATACTGAAATGCCGGAAACGTCAATTTTTTGTACTTTACTCATATGAAGTAATTCACCCTTAAGTATATTAAGGGTGAAAAAAGAAAATTCTAAAAAATCAATCACAGAATTTTGTAGGAAATATATTCAAATTTTCGAAGCTGCCCTTTAAATTCTTGTGCGATCATTGGTTGCTGAGATATCGATGATCAAAGACAAAAGGATCCTTTTTCATCCAAGGTCGGATATCGCAGCAAAACATTGACGGAGAGAGACTACTAAAAAAAGGAAATAGAAGCTGAATAAACAAGCTAATTGACTTGTCCATGGATTGAACTGAAAAAAAATCCTGAGCTCGTGGAACCTTGAAAAGAAACAAAAAAGTTTCGACTTTTGTTTTCTCGCGTTATATCTCATGATTGCGCGATAACCGTAGCTCACAAAAAATGTTTGCCGACAGATCAAAACTAGAAACTTGAAGCGTTAAAATGTTTTTTTTTTTTTTTCATCTCTATACGACCATAGTTCACACCGATACAGCGCTTCAAAAAACACTTTGAAAAATGCAGTAAGTTTTCTGTGCCTTTTTTGGTCAAGTGTATGTTTAAATTAATTAAACAAGGGTGGGAAAATGCCGGCACCCTTACGTAATACGAGTCAGTAGTAAACCCCGTTTGCTAGAAAGTTCAACCGTAACGACATTTCCACCGATGACCGTTGTCGACAAAAGAAATAGATTCGAGGCCATTTGTTTAAACAATTCGCGATCGAAAAATTTCACCGCCCTTTCGAAGAGCGAGGCTAGCGATCTTCATTGTTCGAAAAGTTTACTCCGAGACCCTACCGAAGATGAACCTTGGCAGAGATAAAAATGCCAAACGCATTTGTTTAAACAATGAGCGTTGTACAATGTTACTCCTCTTTTGTAGCGAATCTCTCTTTTAGATCGAATTCGTCGACGATAAACGGCATCGCGATGCCAAATAGTCTTCGAGCTTATTTGTTTAAACGAAATAAAAAAGAAGGGGAAATTCCACCACCCTTCCACAATACGAGTCTCTAGCAAACGGAGTTTGCGAGAAAGTTCAACCCTAAAGAAATTTCCTATGACTACCGTACTCAAAAGAAATCGATTCGAGGGATTTTTTAAACAATTCGCGATCGCAGGATTTTACCGCTCTTCCGTAGAGCGAGGCGAACGATCTTGATTGCTCCAGAAGTTGATCCTCAAAAATGCTGCCAAAGATAAATCCTGGCAGAGATAAAAATGCCGAACGCATTTGTTTAAATGATGAGCATTGTAAAATGTTTGAAATAATAATTCTTTTGTAGAGTGAGTTTCGAGCAATTTCGTTCGCTCGAAATTTTGGCAGAGATCGAAATGGTCGACGATAAGCGGCATCGAGATTACAAATAGTGCTCGAGCTTATTTGTTTAAATTAATTAAAAAAGCATCCGAAAATGCCGACGACCTTTCACAAAACGAGTCTCTAGCAAACCCCGTTTGCCAGACAGTATTCGTCATGAAATTTCCACCGATTGCCGTCTTTGAAAAAAGAAATCGTTTCGATGCCATTTGCATATACAATGTAAAATGTAAAAAAATGTCACCGCTCTCCTGCCGGTCAGCGCATGCTTCCAATACAAGCGTACCATTGTCGCTACACATAGTTGTGTGTATTGTGTGATACACGCATAGATATAAGGTGTTTGCGTTACTTCTTTGTGCACGCGGCCGGTGTAGCGACACACACACGCACGCGCGCGCTCAGTAATCGCCGTCTATTCGGCTTCGACTCTTCGTCCGAGTGCGAAGCATCGAAACCGAATTTGCGAGCGCTGCGCCGTCCGTCGGTAGTGACTTGTAGCTAAAAGCTGCAAGATCTGCACTACCGACGTAACGAGAGGCCGCGTCGAAATTTTCTGGCGTGTGGCACATGGCCTAAAGACGGAATGATACCTCATCGCGGTCGGCATGGTAGAACAATTATAGATACCCAAAAATCTCTGAAACGGCTCTTCATATCCCGTCGAAACTTTGCCAAACGACGTCAAATAAATAGACGAACAGCTTTCTGCCGCTGAAATTTTCGGAATTTGAAAAAAAAATATATTGGCTTATGATAAGCCAATCTACGTTTTTTTTCGTCTTAAGGTAGGTCTATATAGTAGGTAGGTCTATATAGTAGGTAGAATATACTGTGAAATTTTCATGCGGAAATTCCCAATATTATAGCTTCTACAGCCCATTAACCAGGTAGAGAGCGGTCCGCGCGCTCCTAATAGGTCTAGCGCTCGGAGCGCGGCAGTTGTCCCGACCCTTCTCCGAAAATATATACCTGTATATAGTATATACTATATACCTATATATACCCTTCCTGTCCCCGAAATATGTATACCTATTGTTGAACATTAGTAAGGGTAACGATCATTTGGCTTTCCCCTGACTTAATCAGTACAACGTTTCGTCTTGACGAAGCAACATCGAGCAGTTTGAAATAAAATATCAGAAAATATGGATTGAAAGCAAAGTGGCAACTCTTCTAGACGACCATCTTTTATAGGGCGTAAAAGATCTTTCAATGGCAATCGATTCACTATCGAAAATACGACTGATTTTACGAGCACGTCTGCGAAAAAATTAAAAGACAATGAGGAATTGGAAGTAAACGTTAATCCTACTTTCAATTATTGCATCATCGAATTGAGCGTCATATTTTTAACGTTGCAGCAGTTGTTGTAGTGTAAAGATTGTAACAGTGCAGTCACTTTTAGCAAAAACGGAAAACGTGGTCTAGGATTCAAGCTCTCTGTGAAGTGTGGGTGTAAAGAAACTTTTATTTTGTCTTCGCCGTTAATCGATAAGGCGTTTGAAATCAACCGTCGACTTGTTCTCGCCCTGAGAATGCTTGGAGTAGGATTTGAAGGCATGAAAAATTTCTGCGGTCTCATGGATCTTGGACAAGGAATTTGTAATAGTACATATTACAGCATCGTGGACAATATAAAAATTGCAGCTCAAGCCGTCGCGAACATCGTTTTCAAAAAAGCATTGAAAGAAGAAATCGAGTTGAATGTAAAAGCAGGGCGTGCCGCGGATGAACTTTCTGTGTCTGATGATGGATCGTGGGCGAAACGTGGATTCTCATCGCTTCTCGGTATTGTCTCGTTAATAGGGAAATACAGTAACACAATTTTAGACGTTGTCATCAAATGCAGTATATGTCAAGGCTGCTCAAATTGGAAAGGCCAAGAGGATACGATTGAATATGAAGCGTGGTATCGAGAGCATGAAGATCACTGTGACGCAAATCATACCGGAAGTGCTGGCAAAATGGAGGTAGACGGCATCGTGGAAATGTTCGAGGGATCGGAAGAGTTATACAACGTGAAATACGCGAACTATATCGCAGACGGCGACACGAAAATGTTCAAAGCCTTATTGGACACAAAGCCTTACGGAGATGATTTTGTACTTTGTAAAAAAGAATGTGTTTTGCATGTTAAAAAACGTTCCTATAAACGTGCTCTTGATGCGAAAAAAACATGCACAAATAAAAAAAGCAACAAAGCAATTGACAGAAAAAGAAGAGGGAAAAAACACAGCAGAAATCTAAAAAATCGAGAGATAAAACACCGAAGCGTCAACAATTGACGAATAAATTATTACAAGAGCTGTCGACTTATTATGGTCTAGCAATTAGACGTAATTCAGATTCTACTGAAGGGATGAGAAGTGAAATATGGGCCGCATATTATCACAAAATTTCAACAGATGAAAATCCGCAACACTCGTACTGTCCTCTGGGTTCCGAATCGTGGTGCAAGTGGCATCAAAGTGAGGCTGCAGGTAATTTAGACACCTATGAGCATCCACCTGCTCTGGACGATGAAGCACAAGAAATATTGAAACCTATTTATGAAGAATTGACAGCAGAGAATTTATTGGAAAGGTGTATTCGCAGTAATACGCAGAACAATAACGAAAGTTTCAACGCTTGTGTGTGGCACCTTGCGCCGAAACATCTGTTTGCCGGCAAAAAAATCATCGATATTGCCACCTATATTTCCGCTTGCATATTCAACGAAGGATTCGCATCGTTATTAAAAATAATAGAGACCATGGGCATCACAATCGGGCCACAAGCGGAGCAACTTGCGCGAGACCGAGACGGGCGGCGAGTATCGAGCGCCAACTGTAGGAGCACCGACAACTCCAAAGAGGCTCGTACAGCTCGAAAAAATGAAAGGAGTGAGCAAATCGAGGAATACGAACGTTCCGAAGGGACCCTATATGGTGCCGGAATCGCGGATTAACTGTAAGTATTCAAAATTTGCTCAATTTTTGAAAATATCCGTACCTCAAACTTTAAACTCATTTATCTCGAAACGACTTTTCTCTGCACGGCGGTGGTGAAAACAAAAAAAAACTATTCAACCGAATCACTTGAAATTTGAATATCTTGTTCACAACATGGATGGCTGTCGTCGGAACTAGAATTATAATTTTATTTAAATAATTTCCTATTGTTTACACTAAAAAACTAGTGAAAAAGACCCGATTTTACGAACTTTTTTCAAAAGCACGCCATTTTGTCAATTTTTATTTTTTTCGATTTGTTCTAGTTCCGACCATAACTGCACTCTTTCTGATTAAGATTCTTCTTGAATTTTGTGTTTCAGATGAGTAGAAGTCTCGAAATCACCTACGGCGTCCGGGTCCGATTTTTCGAGAGGGTCATCTTTAGCGGCATTTTTATAATAATAAATATTGTTTTTATAATGAAAAAACATTTTTTTTGTATGCTCAATAAACGTAGTAATAAGCCCGGAAAGTTCAAACATCGTTTTTTTTAATTTTTAATGGCAAAAAAAATCGTGAAAATAGGTGAAATTTTCATGCTCTAGACCACCGGGTCCCCTTAAGTAAAGCTTATCGAGATAAGTGTTGTTCGTCAAGAAAGTATTTTAACAATAAAGCAAACACTTAGTACCCTTGTTTTATTTCGTATCTGTATTCCCGATACATTTTTATAGTTAAGTGATTAGTTGACGTTCTTAGCGGATTCGCTCCTGCGATTATTAATCCCGTTCTCGTTGTTTTTGAATATTCACAGCTGTTCTCGATTCTCTCTGAGTCTTTAAAAATTACGAAAATTGCCATTAGATGCAACTGGACCCGCTAGAGCTGTGGCTTTTGATGATGCTGGATACAGCCAACGTCAGAATGCTCACTTACTCGCTGTGCCTCGAACCACTGTTCAAGACGCCATCAGGAGATTTCGGGACACTGGTTCTTACACGCGGAGGCCAAGCCAAGGCCGAAAACGTTGCACTTCGGCTCGAGACGACTGCTTTGTTGTCAGTAGCGTGCTAAGAGACCGCTTTTGTACAGCTACTAAAGCTCGTAATCGACTTTTCGAGATGAGCAATTTTAGTGTGAGTGAACGCACTGTAAGAAGAAGACTCGCAGAAAGGGATCTTAGGGCATTACGTCCGGCTCGGGCCCCTGAACCACTCTCTCCCACAGCACCGTAGAGCGAGACTTCGTTTTGCGCGAGAATATGCCAAATGGACTATCGAGCAGTGGAAGAACGTAATGTTGTCAGATTAAAGTAGAGTAGATTTGAGAGGTCTGGATGGGCGTCAGCGTGTGTACAGACGACCAAAGGAGAGGTTTGCTTTGTGCGCCATAGTTGAAACAGTCGGTTACCAGGGAGGCTCGATAATGATATGGGGAGGTATAAATTATGAGGCTCGTACCGAACTTGTCTTCGATAGAGGCAGTGTGAATGCTCAAAGGTACGTGAAAGAAGGTCTCCAAGATCACGTAGTACCATATGCCCCTTTTTTGGGGACCGTTTCATCTTTTTGCACGATAACGCTCTTTGCCACGTCGCCAAATCAGTCACTCAATATCTCAATGAGGTGGGGATTCAAACTTTACCATGGCCGGCACGTAGGCCTGATCTGAATCCCATAGAACACGTGTGGGACAATCTAAAGCGACGAGTTCGGGCTAGGGTACCAGCGCCAACAACCCTCGGAGAGAGCTCCGGATAGCCGTTTTAGAGGAATGGTACAATATCCCTCAATCGGGTATTAAACACATCCTGAATGGACACGCAAACAGGCTTCAGGAAGTCATTAGAGCAAGAGGGGTAACACCCGTTATTCAACTTCAAATAGTTGTATCAAATATGGTAATTTAAAGAACAACTGAAAATGTCACTTTTTATCAAAAGTTGTAATAAACATGTTTTAATGATTCAAGATCAAAAAAGCATTTTTTCAAAAACGTTCACCTTTTGTTTTTCATTGCCTAAGCATTGCTGAAAATGAAACTTGCGTTAAAGGCCATAGCCGGGTAAGTAGGGAAAAATTGCCCCCGCATTTTTTCCAGCGAAATTTGGAGTATATTCTGAGGTATAAAAGAAAACAAATTTTCTGAAAATTTCATCCCCGTCAAAAATAATAAAACAAGGAACGTTATATTTTTTTCAAATCTTAATCTTTCGCAAGATGTTCTATAATTTTATTTCGTAACACGTGTGATTGGAACAAGTACCAAAAAAAAATCATATCGATCCGCTGAACCGTTTCCGGAATTTTTTTATATTAAAAAAAAAATCATTTTTCTAAAACCATTGCGTTGACGGGGATGAAAGGCCATAGCCGGGTAAGTAGGGAAAAATTGCCCCCGCATTTTTTCCAGCGAAAGTTGGAGTATATTCTGAGGTATAAAAAAAACAAATTTTCTGAAAATGTCATCCTCGTCAACGCAATGGTTTTAGAAAAATTAATTTTTTTTAAATATAAAAAAATTCCGGAAACGGTTCAGTGGATCGATTTGATTTTTTTTTGGTACTTGTTTCAATCAAACGTGTTACGAAATAAAATTATAGAACATCTTGCGAAAGATTAAGATTTGAAAAAAAATGATGTTCCTTGTTTTATTATTTTTTTTACTATAACCCGCTTGGTACCATAACGAAACTTTGTTCATATAATCTTTGGGCACCTTATTGGATTATATAATTTTTTCAAAATTATATAATCTTGAAATTGTTTATGTGGGTTTGGTACGCCACTGTGAAAAAAAAAATACTTTATTGATATATTTTAGTTCTATAGATATATAATGAAAATATATCAATAAAGTATGTTTCTTCTATTTTCACTGTCTATTATATAATCTGAATTATTCTGAATTATATATCTAATAAGTCTATAAAATATGTCTGAATTATATAATCTAATAAGGTGCCCAAAGATTCTATGAAAATAATTTCGTTATTGTACCCCAAGTGGATTATAGTAAAAAAAAAATAAAACAAGGAATATTATTTTTTTAACCTTAATCTTTCGCAATATGTTCTATAATTTTATTTCGTAACACGTTTGATCGTAACAAGTACCAAAAAAAATCAAATCGATCTACAGAACCGTTTCGGGATTTTTTTTTATATTTAAAAAAAATCATTTTTCTAAAACCATTGCGTTGACGGGGATGAAATTTTCAGGAAATTCGTTTTTCTTATACCTCAGAATATACTCCAAATTTTGCTAGAAAAAATGTGGGGGCAGTTTTTCCCTACTTACCCGGCTATGGCCTTTGCTCATTATTACAGGATACCGACAAAAATGAAGAAAAACTGGGTAGCCGGTTAATTGTGCCGTTAAGTGTAGTAACAACCAATGCCTATACGATGCTGTTGGTTGTACATTTTTGACAGAGCTTGTAGCCTCTATCTTGTACCCTCTAGCTTGTAAAAGTCTGAAAATGTCGACCCAAATGCGATACAGAGGAAAGTTTACAAGAAAAAAGGCACTTGCCAAAAGACTGAAAGCTGTGGCAGCCATGTGTCAAGCAAATGGGGTTAAACGCGATGAGACTAACCATAACCGCAACGATCAGCAACAAAAAATCGCTGTCGAAGGACGTCGGATCGTCGATTTACAACATCCTGCCGACAGTTTAAATTACATTCGCAGTAACAAATTCAAATACATGCATACATTGAACTAATTAAATTAAATTTAAACATTTAAAATTAAATTTGTTTGCAGAATAAATTTATTTCACATCCGTCAGAATTACTAGAACTCGGGAAAAAACACGCTTCGAGTTTCCAGACCACGCGCCGATCAACTGGCTGCAGCCTACACTGTTGCCATTCCGTTATAGATGGTTGGGCCAGCGTTCGGTGTGGAATATAATTACCACTTTTCATAAGTCGATATCTCTGAAACTAAACGGTCAAAGTTTGTCATTTTTTTAAAATCAATTCCACAATAGTACTGCGTACCCGTGTGTTTTCATTTTGAAATCCTAAGATCCGTTTAGAACCTATATCGAGAAATGCAAGCAAACTCCTATTGCTTTACGTGTTAGGTATAGGGATCGCATACAAAAGTACACATATTCAATTGCAATTATCTCATGAACTAAACGGTGAATCGAATTGAATTTTTGGGCATCGGTCCATGAAGGTCATATCTTAACCATACTTAGATTTCAGCCAATTCCTAAGATTTGACCAAAACTACAGAACTCCCTTAAATCAAAGCCGGGGAAGTAACGAATAATCTGTTAATCTCGATACCGTACGAGGCTTCAATCCAGTAGTACGTATTTTGTTTGCCCTTGCGTATCCTAGAATTTTAAAAACTTCGAAAAAGTAAAAGTAAAAGAATGCCAAGTAATAAAAAATTCCCTCGAAAACATTATGGCTTGTTTTACCACATTTAAAATTCTAATTTATCTTAGAATATTGTTTTATGTTTATTCAAACAATGGTTTTATTAATTAATTATTGAAAAAATAATTTATTCTAATTTCCATTCGTACAGGGTCATTCCCCTTGTTACATTCCCCACCATATTCCCCTTCACATCCCCATCTTGCGGCCGCAGCCGACTTCCTCCTCGGAATCACATTCACCATGACATTTTTGCCATAGGTATAAGGAAACTGCGGAAAATATGCGGAATATTGCAGTCGCACTTAGCTGCAGACGGTAAGCTTCGTCAAAGTGCATCGAAAATGTTAACTCTCGCTAACACGCTACCCTTTTTACTGAGTGGAAAGGTGGACGAAGGTGACCAAGATACTGTAGAAAAATTAGAATGTCATAGACGCCTCTTACAAATTCTTAACGTTTGTTTATCGTATGAAATTCACGAGGAATGCGTGGATATGCTGGAGAACATGATCACGTACTCATTCTTATTTTCAGTCAACTTTATCCGCGCCAAATAGTGCCAAAATTTTATTTTTTAATACACGTACCGCGCTACATTCGCTTATTTGGCCCAGCCAGACAGCAGTGGTGTTTTAGATTCGAATCTGCACATGCTTACTTCAGATCGTTGGTTTCAGTGCTGCGTAATTTCTTCCAGGCGCGCCTGACAAGAAATTGTTCTATACTGGATATAAAATATTCTCTGGAAGTACCGTGTTCCTTGAAAATCTTCCGAATGCACCTCTATTTCATCCTCATTTGGACGAACACGAAATCGAAGGTTGCAAAATGTTTCGAACTTCTAAAATGATAATTCAAGGCGCCCCGTATAAAAAGACCAGCCTATTTCTACTGAAGCATGGTACACAAGAATCTTTACCTGTTTTTGGCAAAGTCCAAGAAATTTTTGTCTATAAAGGCACTATTTTCTTCGTACACGTTCTCCTGGACACGCTAGGATATCAAAGGTTGTTAGTGCTCAACAAATATCAAAAGAATTTATATTCCCGCATCCTATAATGAGCGTGACTATAAATAGAGAAAAGTACGTGGTTCTTCTCAACAACTGCTGTACGAAATTTTCCGGCTAGGCCCATAATGTATATATAACAATATCTTAGGAATAACATAATAAATTTTTTTTTATCGCTCATTTCGATTCTGTAAAACTGCGTTATCTTATCTGAATATTTGTGTACATTGTAGTGTAATTGCGCAATGATTGTTTTTCACAGTGATTTTTCTGATTCTGTAATAATTTTTTTATTCATACCGTATATTGTCTTTGTATTAATTTTATTCTATATATATTCCACGCATGAACCCATTTAAGGTATTCCTTTCACAAACTTTAATATTTAACAATTAACTGACCTTCGTCTACAATTAAGTAAAATGATATCCCAATATACTGGTAAAATTTCATGCCAGGTTACTGAACTTAAAAAAAATTATGACTAGAAATCGTCTAATTTATGTAGGCTTTTATGGAGATAACATGCTGGCTCCATTTCCATCTGATAATTTATATACTAAATAACTCTAAAGGTATGATATAAATTAATAAAATATATTAAAAATGCTGAAATATTTCATTTTATGCAGGATAATTAGAAAAACACGTGGTGTACGAATTTTTTGTTTATATTTACTAAGCGGCACTGTAATTTACTAATGATGTACGAGGGCCTTGTTTTATGCGTCCACAAAACACGGCGCTCCGCAAAAGGAATTAAATTAAGATGTTACTTTGATCTCACTTGTATTCCTTTTTCCTGCTGAAATGGCAGATTGAATCCAGTCGGGGTATTCGAAATTTCAAAACACGCGCCATACCGTTCATTGGTTGCTAGCGTGATGCGTTGGCGACGTCTGTAGGGCAGATATAACACTACGCGGGATATACACGATAGAGGTCATTATGACTCGTTTTACCGCCACGAAGTAAGAGTTCAATTTTGGATGATTATTTTCGTCCTCTCTTGCCCAGTGTCGTGAAACCAAGAACGAATATACGGAATAAAATAGTTTGTTCTGGTCGAAATAGTACATTTACGTCGTAACCATGGAAAAAGTCGTTTACTGTTGCATCGGCGAACGGTTGAAGTGTATAAAATTTGTGAAAAACAAGGATATGACAGACGTACAGTCAGTACGTATGACATTGATAACACTTTCGCAAACTGATTCCATTTTAAAAAGACAGATTGCTGGAAAGGCTATGATCTTTCAAAAAACCTTAGCGCACAAAAACATGCGGCTTTGCGACATTGAGGAGAACGAAGAGATTCCTCATGACAGTGAGATCACCTGTCTTCTGGTATCGACTGACGATAACGAAAGTTCTGTTTGCGACTTCGAAACCAAAAATTTTACAGACGTGTGTGATAGCATGTTGGTTGAGGAGACCTACGAAAATGAAGGAAAAGATGAGCTTTGTGAAACGATAGTAAGTATTCTTCATACATGTTACTTACAGTTTAACATGATATATTGCATAGCTTAGTTAATTAACGTTTGCATATAATAGTTTTTTGACGAAGTATCACTGCGAAGACATTCTTTATTCTGTGCTTATCAATTTTTTTTTCGGCGTTAAGAACAAAGTATCCAAAGTGAAGAAAATGTCTTTCTTTGGGTCAAAGCTAATTTCTTATTCAATGTGTAGCATGTTTTCTGTCGAGTGCGAAGAAAACGCTGTACGAAGGGAAGAAAGTTCTCTGTCGAGTGCGAAGAACATTATCTGTCCGGAGGGAAGGAAATTTCGTGTTCGGAGCCAAGGAAATTTGCATTCTTTGCGGACACAGTTTTTGTGTAGAGAGCGGAGAACATTATTTGTCGTGAGGGGATGAAATTTCTTGTTCAGAACAGGGGGATTTTTTAATTCTACGAGGACCAATTATCCAGTCTGGTGTGCGAGGAAAGAAAAGTTTTCTGTGTAGTGGAAAGAAAATTTTCTGTGTCGTGGAAAGAAAATTTTCTGTTCACTGCAAATCAATTTTTTTTTTCGAGTACAAGTTTTCTGCTTGCTGTATTTTCTAATTGGTGCGCAGGAAACGTTTTATTCAATGCTTCGGAGATTTTATCATTTTTGAAGTGAATACTTCTAATGCGACTGTATTAGGCCCCGCCCCCAGCCGCGTTGTAGCACCGGACAAGAGAATGAAGGAATAGAAGAAGAGAGAGAGAGAGAGAGAGAGAATGATGCATGAGCCGTGTGAGTGCGAGTGAGAGCGAGCGAGTCAATGCAGAGAGGGGGTAGGATCGCGTGCACGCATGCGCGTCGTTCTATTCGTAGCGGTTGCCCGTGTACGTGTGAGCCCACAGCTGGCACAGCTCTGTGTGTGTGTGCGAGTTCGTACTGTGCCGTCGTGCCTCGTGGCAAATTTTGTGCTATCCGTTAAACAGTGCGAATTTTTAAAGTGAATTATATTAATTTTATTTGTTGGTGCTGTTTTTGATAGTTCTTTGCGGTAGTGTATTATTTTAATGCGGGAATAAATGACAATTCCAAAAAATGGATCCCGCAGTGGATAAATCGTCGACAAACCCCCCAGCTAACGAAGGTATGTATTCTTGATATATATTTGAACGTTTTAAATAACGTTTTAAGAAACAAAAATATTCGAGCCATTCGAAGCGAGGTTATGTATGAGTAGCATGGCTCGTACATAACCTCGCATGATACACGTGCCCTGGAATGCCTCT
>OZ023316.1:15645373-15753072 GCA_964007375.1 Ophion obscuratus | reverse complement strand
AGGATGTACGGATTAGGGTGCAAGGGCACGGAACCCCAGTACCGGCGCCTCCAGGGAGTGAGCAAGCGGGCTCCCGGGCGTCGTCACCAAACGACCGCAGTACCATGGAGGTGGGCCACTTGGCCTCCATGGCCTACAATGTTCCAAGTGAAGGAAACGAAGAGAAGTGGAGAGAAGAGCTCTACATGCTAGGTAGCCAAATCACTAGCCTCTTGGATTTCATCAAGGGCAAATCGAATGTCCACGGTGAAATCCGAAAGCTCGCCAGCTCCATGAGCACTCATACAAACGGGTGCTCAGGTTGGAGGAAGAAGCAGACAAGACGGTGGCGGGCATCGCACCGGCACCAACGAACGCTGCCTCGACACAGACGACACCGAAAACCTTCGCCTATGTGGTGCCCACGCCACAAACCGGACGACGTCCGGAAAACTCGGAGAAGAAGAAGTGCACTCCGCCTCCGACGGAAGTCCGCAAGCTCAAGAGCAAGAAGAAAATACGTGAGAAGCCACTACCGGAAACTCCCAAAGGCAACGGGAACGTGACCAAAAAGGCTGCCAGTGCTGACTAGAAGCAAGTGCAATGGAAACCGCGAAGGAAGCAGCGCAAGGAGCCTGCACTCCCTAATGCACTGATTATGAAGCGGAAAAGAGATCTCAGCTATGCTGAGATCCTATCTAAGATGAAGAAGGACGACAAATTAAAGGAAGTGGGATAAAGTGTCTCGAAAATACGTCGAACGATTGGGGGTGACATCATCCTCGTCTTCGATAAAGCAAGCCAAGACAAAACCACCGAGTTTTCTACGGCTATCGAGACGGCCCTCGGCGAAAGCGGCAATAAAAAGCAGGGTGCAGATTACTACGATCGAAATCAAAGACCTGGCTGAAGATACGACAAAGCAGGAGATCTGCGAAGCCCTCCAGAACGTTCTAGGCGAGAACGCCTTGGTGGAACAGTTTCCACCTGTCCAAGCTGTCAAATCTACCCGGAAAGCGTACAGTGGCACCCTAACAGCGACGGAGATATTACCTGCCTCGGTCGCGAAAAAGGCTACCGATATAGGGAAAGTTCGAGTTGGCTGGGCAGTCTGTCGAATCCGAGAGATAGTGAAGCCAACTAAGTGCTTCAAGTGCTGACAGTTGCAAAAGCAGTTGCAAAAGCACGGTGGACAGATCGAAGTGTTGCATTAAATGCGGCGGCGAAGGTCACAAGGCCAAAAAGTGCGCCGCTGTGCTCTGTGTAGCGGCAAAGAGGATGATGATGCTTGCAAGCATGCGGCAGGAAGCTTCAAATGCCCAGCGTATAAGTAGGCCTACCACACGCTCAACCGTAAGCGAGAATGAGAGTACTGCAAGTGAATCTTAATCACTGTGAAGCGGCACAGGATCTGCTCATGGAGACTGTGCGGGAGCACAAGGCTGACGTGGCGATCATCTCGGAGCCATACAGAAAGCTCGACCATCATTCCTGGGTAGCGGATAAAGCGGGCAAAGCCGCTACCTGGGCCTGCGGCGAGTACCCATTCCAGGACATCTCAAAGAGACTGGAAGACGGATTTGTTAGGGCAAAAATAAACGGCGCTCACATCTTCAGCTGCTACATGCCACCGAGCATGTAGGTGAACCGCAAACACAGGGAGGTCAACGACTACCTGACGCAGATGCTAACAGGCCACGGCTGCGTCAGAGCATACCTGCATAGGTTTGGTCACGATAAGTCTGCGGACTGTCCAAGTGGATGTGGTGTACCAGAGGATGCTGAACACGCATTCTTCCAGTGCCCGTGATACCGAGAAGAAAGGAAACCGAGAAGAAAGGAAATTGGAGGAGGTACTTGTGAAAGCACCAACTCCAGAGACCTTGGTGGGACTCATGATGTAAACAGAAGAGAACTGGGCAGCAATTAGTAGTTTCGCTACGCCCGTGCTGAAGACACTTCGCCAAGAAGAAAAGAAGAGCCCGGGAAAAAAAGTTCATGCCTGAGTGGATATGTTCATATATGTTTCAGATATTATCATATATGTTTCAGATATCGTCATATATGATTCAGATATTGTCATATATGTATCAGATATATTTATATCTGACATTTTACAGTATCATATATGATTAGGTCTGATCATATTCCACATCGCATATGCTTAAATAAGATCATATCTGATCACATATCCCGGGGAAAATGGTCATATCTGAGCAGATATGCTCATGTAGGTGTTTATCTGCAACATAAATGAATCTGATCTGATCATGCATGGTCAAAGATGAACATACATGTATTTTTATGCGCTCAGGGGTAGCTCTATATCTGGTCAGATATGATCGCGCATAAGTAAATATGTGCAGATATGAATTTGTAGCTGAACATGTCTGCCCATATGTGGTCATGTCTAACCAGATATAGTACAATTCACGACTACATTCGAGCTCACACATGAATAGACTTGAATATGTGCGCGCATGCATGAACATATCCAACCAGGTATGGATGAATACGCAACCGAACCCAACTCGTGCATGATCAGGTCTGAAAATATTTGCCCATGTACGATTGTATCTGCCCAGATATGGAATTATACTCGAATTCATCCAATTGGATCTACCAGGTGTGTAAGTGTGAAACCGGAATTTTTGTACAGAAAAAACACGTTTATTGTAATGATATGATACAAAGTATCATATCATTACCGTAGGTACATCCGCCAGTTGTTGTTATGTTTGAGCGTCGTCTTCGTCCAACAAGGCTTGCAGGTCAGCGTCTTCAAACTTTTTCGGTGGTGTTCCACGTTCTTCGTTCCTCACGTCAAAATCGCCACTTTTGAACCGTTTGAACCACTCGAAATACTGTGTTTTACCGAGAGCATGCTCACCAAACGCCTCCACAAGCATTCGATGCGATTCGGCTGCGGTTTTCTTCAGATGAAAACAGAAAAGTAGTGCTGTCGGCAAATCGTAATTTTGTTGGAGTAGTTTGAGGCGGATTCGCCTTAAAGCGTCGTCGAGTCACACGAGCGAGAAGACCGGCGACAGAAGAAGGAAGAGCTCGTATTGGTCGAGCGAGACAAGCCAACCAGCGACGCGTTCGCGTGAAGAGGCATCTCGTGGGTCAGTCGAGAGGAGAGCTCGAAGCGACAAGACGGTTGATCTCGCGTGCCTTCAAAAAGCAACGCTTTCTTTGTTCAGAACTTTTTCTAGTCGAGAAGACAAAGAGTTGTATACAGTAATAAAGTTTACTTCTCCTAGTTCTGTCAAGAGCAGACTATAATCGCAATAAAGAAAATATTATTATTATTCCCGAGTTCAAATTACCTCTCTCTCCTTTATTCGGCGGTCGACTACGATAAAGCGGGTGAATCTACAATTATCTCCGGGCTGCACGACTGGAAGATTGAATTTATTTCAATAGGTTATGGGCCCAGAAGCGCGAACGGTGTGTTAAAAATTGAGTTCGAGTCCCTGAAGTGTCGATCACGAGTGAGTTCGATTCGAGAGAAGCCTCGTGGCGCGAGAAGTGCCGATACGAGAGGAACGTGGTGCGCGAAGCACGCGGGAAGGAGGAAGCGGCCATATTGGACATCGTGTTCGCTTGAGTGAATCGCGCGCGGTGTGGCGAGATCGTAATCCGAGATGAGTGAAGCAATCTCGGCGAAACATCTAACGAAATTCGATGGATCGGATTTTCACGGGTGGAAGTTCGAGATGCGTACATTATTGGTGGCACAACGAATCTGGAAGCTGGTCGATGGGACGAGCATGAGGCCAGCAGAAGAACAAGCGGCCGAAACGTGGGAGACGGAAAATGCAAAGGCGATGTTTCTGCTATCCTCAGCGTTGGAAGCTGAACAGCGAAAGGCGTTGCTGATGTGCAAAACAGCCCGCAAGATGTGGGCGAGCCTGGAAAGGAAACACGAGCAGAAAACAGCATCAAACAAGTTGGCGTTATCGAGAAGATTTCACGACTACGAGATGGAACCGAACGCGTCGATCGTGCAACACGTGGCTGCGGTGCGCAATCACGCAGCGCGATATATCGACGTAGGCGGTGTGCTCGACGAGACCTCGATAATGGCGAAAGTGCTCGGAAGTCTGTCGACGAAATACGCGAACTTCCAGACGGTGTGGGACAATATCGCTGAAAATGTGCAAACAATCGAGAACCTAGAAGAAAGGTTAATTCGGGAAGAAGCTCGGTTGGAGGCGACGGACGAGAAGTCTGGTGCATACACAGCGACACGCAAACCCGGAAAGAAAAAGAAAAAGGACACGCGAAGTGACAAATTGCGCCAAGTGAAGGACGATAAAAAGAAAAAGAATAAAGACAATGTGCGGTGTTATCGGTGTCAGGCACTCGGGCACTATGCTCGTGAGTGCAAGAACAAAGACAAAGATAACGATCGTGGCGGTAGCGATAGTCGAGATTGTGCGTTCGTGATAGAGAGTGCGGTCGGTGTGCGAAGTGCGACCGCCGGTAAAAACGAAACACACGAGATACCCGTCGGTACGGTCAACGAGATGTTGCAGGCCGATAGACGAGACGTCTGGCTTACCGACAGCGGGTCATCGCGGCACATTACCTTTCATCGGGAGTGGCTGAGAAACTATCGCGAGTTACCGCACGGAGGCACAGTGACACTCGGCGACGACAAAGAGTGCGCGGTCGTTGGCGCAGGAACGGTCGGAATTCGAAAGTTTGTGCGCGGAAAGTGGATAGAGTCGAGCATCGAATATGTACTTTACGTACTGAAAATGAAGAAGAATCTCTTCTCAGTCGGTGTGTGCGCGAGAAAAGGAATCGGTGTTTATTTTTGCGGAGATGCCGTGCGACTCAGTAATCGGGGACTGACAGTCGGACACGGTGTTTTACAAGAAAATCAAATCTACCGAATGCTTTTCAAAACGATGAACGCGAATGTCGGTAACGAAGCGAACGCGGTACGAATAAATTCTCGCGTGTGGCATGAGCGTCGCGGACACGTGGACGTAAAGGCGATGCAGAATCTAGTGCAGAATAAACTCGTGAACGGTGTGAATCTCGTGAACGAAGAATACTTCTGTGACTCATGCCAGATGGGAAAATCCCATAGAAAAACGTTCGGAAAAACGCGTGTACGAGCAGAGACAGTTCCGGGCGAAGTAATACACACGGATGTGTGCGGGCAAATGGCAGTAGAGTCGATCGGGGGTGCGCGTTACCTGCTCCTGTTTAAGGACGATGCAACAAGCTTCCGGTGTGCTTATTTTTTGAAACACAAAAGTGACGTGTTCGATAAATACCGAAAATTCGACAAATTCGTTGAAAATAAATTCGGACGCGTAATGCGAGTGTTGCGGTCGGATAATGGTCGGGAATTTAAGAACCAGAAAATGAACGATTATATGGACGCGAGAGGGATCCAGCGGGAGTACACAGCTCCATATACCCCTGAGCAGAACGGGAAAGTGGAACGAGAGAATCGGACGCTTATCGAGAGCGCAAGGACCATGCTCTTGGCGAAGGAATTACCCAAGTGCCTCTGGGCGGAAGCGTGCGCGACAGCGGTATACCTGGCGAACAGGGCTGGAGCGTCGAGTGCGAAGAGAGGAGCGACTCCATACGAGCTGTGGGTCGGTGCGAAGCCGACTCTAGACCATCTCAGAATCTTCGGATCGGAAGCGTTTGTGAACGTGCCGAAACAACTTACGACGAAGTTCGAAGCAAGAGCGAAAAGGATGATACTCGTCGGCTACGATGCGAATTCGACGAACTATCGAGTATACGATCCGACTACGAAGAAAGTCCATGTCTCACGGGACGTGACGTTTCACGAAACTGTCGGACGGAAGGTCGAGTTACCGGTCGACGATACAGGAGAAGAGGTAATTTTTTAAAAAAGAAGGGGTTCCCGCCCTGCAAGAAGAAGAATCGGAAGGAGAAGACGACGACGAGGTTTTCGTACAGGCTGAAGAGGATCCAGAAGAGCAAGAAACTCACCAGGATCGGGAAGATCGAGGACGAGAAGTTCGTAACGGTGAGAGACGTCTGCGAGATCGAAGTCTAATTCGAAGACCATCGCGCTTCGAAACAAACATCGCCGAGTACAATATTCCTGAGACGTATCGTGAAGCACTAGAGGACAAGAACCACGAGAAGTGGGAAGAAGCCATCAAATCGGAGCTTGATTCGCATCGAGAGAATCGAACTTGGACTCTAATCAGACGTCAAGAGGGGATGAAGACTCTCGACTCAAAATGGGTTTTTCGAGTCACAAAAGGTAAAACGGGCGAAGGTTGCCGGTTCAAAGCCCGGCTATGCGCGAGAGGATTCATGCAAAAGAAGGGAGTGGATTTCCACGAGACTTTTGCACCAGTCGTAAGGTATGACTCCATTCGAGTGTTGTTATCAATCGTCGCATCGAGGAACTTTGAATTAGCACAGTTCGACGTACAGACAGCCTTTTTATACGGAAAGTTAGACGTCAAAACCTACATGGAACTCCCGGAGGGACTGAATAACGAGGAAGGATCCAGACAGGACACAGTGTGTCTGCTGGAGAAATCACTCTATGGTCTGAAGCAATCACCAAGATGCTGGAATCAAGAGTTTTGTGCCTTTCTGAATCGTTTTAAGTTCCAGGAGACGAATGCGGATCGCTGGATTTTCGTGGGACACGTAAACGGGAAGTTGGTGTACCTGGCCTTGTACGTTGACGACGGTCTGGTAGCAGCAGAGAATGCTGAAACGATCGAAACGGTACTGAGTCATCTCAGTAAGCAATTCAAGATCTCTCTGGGAGACGCGAGTCTGTTCGTGGGCCTTCAGATCGAGAGAAATCGAACGAGAAGATCGATTTTTATTCATCAGGCCGGATACGCGAAGAAGGTAGTTGAAAAATTCCACATGGAGAACGCGAAGTTCCTGTGCACTCCCAGCGACGTGAACGTGACACTAGTTCCAGTGGACGGAGAAGAAGAGACCTCGAGAGTGCCGTATCGGGAGGCAGTCGGCTCACTAATGTTTCTGTCAGTGGTGTCGAGACCCGACATATCCTACGCAGTAACACAAGCCAGCAGATTTTTGAGTCGACACAGCGAAGAACACTGGCGTGCCGTGAAAAGAATTATAGCTTACGTGTCGAGGACAATGAGCTATGGCATCGAGTACCGAAGCGGCGGAAGCGACTCTGAGGAGATGAAGCTAGTCGGCTACTCGGATGCTGACTTCGCGGGAGACATCGAGACGAGGCGATCGACGACGGGATATCTCTTCGAGATAGCTGGAGGCCCTGTGACGTGGGCAAGCCAGCGGCAACCGATCGTGACGCTGAGCACAACCGAGGCGAAGTACGTGGCGGTGTCGATTACGTCGCGAGAAGCAACGTGGCTACGGGGACTCCTCTCGGAAATCGAGTGTTCGTGCGAGCAAGCAACGGTAATCTACGTGGATAACCAGAGTGCGATTCGGCTCGTGAAGAATCCTGAATTTCACAAACGAACAAAACACATAGATGTTCGTTATCATTTTGTACGAGAGAAAGTGCAATCTCAATTGTTGAAGATCGAATATCTCCAAACAGAGATGCAAAAGGCAGATATCTTCACCAAGCCACTTCCGAGGGACCGATTCAACATGTTGAGGGAAAGCATGGGCCAAAGAGAAAGAGCAAATCCTGCTCAAACGGCGGAAGTGTTGGAGTAGTTTGAGGCGGATTCGCCTTAAAGCGTCGTCGAGTCACACGAGCGAGAAGACCGGCGACAGAAGAAGGAAGAGCTCATATTGGTCGACCGAGACAAGCCAACCAGCGACGCGTTCGCGTGAAGAGGCATCTCGTGGGTCAGCCGAGAGGAGAGCTCGAAGCGACAAGACGGTTGATCTCGCGTGCCTTCAAAAAGCAACGCTTTCTTTGTTCAGAACTTTTTCTAGTCGAGAAGACAAAGAGTTGTATACAGTAATAAAGTTTATTTCTCCTAGTTCTGTCAAGAGCAGACTATAATCGCAATAAAGAAAATATTATTATTATTCCCGATTTCAAATTACCTCTCTCTCCTTTATTCGGCGGTCGACTACGATAAAGCGGGTGAATCTACAATTATCTCCGGGCTGCACGACTGGAAGATTGAATTTATTTCAATAAATTTGTTGGCACAAAACTCGACATGTTTATCTCTAATAAACTAATGCTACTGAATGAAACTCGTGTTATTGTGAGTTGGAAATCTTTGTCGGATATCAATACAATAACAAGACACCGCTGACGTGATGTGTCGGTAACTGCATCGACATCTAGCGCCACCTATGGGCAAATTCCGGTTTCATACTTACACACCTGGTATATGATCATCGCTGAACATGCTTGCCCACGTGTGATCAGATCTAATCAAATATGAATCAATTGATTCATATTTCATCAATTGATGCATATTTGAACGTATTCATCCATACCTGGTTGGATATGTTCATGCATGCGCGCACATATTCAAGTCTATTCATGTGTGAGCTCGAATGTAGTCGTGAATTGTACTAAATCTGGTTAGACATGACCACATATGGGCAGACATGTTCAGCTATAAATTCATATCTGCACATATTTACTTATGCGCGATCATATCTGACCAGATATAGAGCTACCCCTGAGCGCATAAAAATACATGTATGTTCATCTTTGACCATGCATGATCAGATCAGATTCATTTATGTTGCAGATAAACACCTACATGAGCATATCTGCTCAGATATGACCATTTTCCCCGGGATATGTGATCAGATATGATCCTATTTAAGCATATGCGATGTGGAATATGATCAGACCTAATCATATATGATACTGTAAAATGTCAGATATAAATATATCTGATACATATATGACAATATCTGAATCATATATGACGATATCTGAAACATATATGATAATATCTGAAACATATATGAACATATCCACTCAGGCATGAACTTTTTTTCCCGGGTGGTCTGATATCGTCAAATCTAATCATACATGCTCTGATATCGTCAAATCTAATCATGTATGCTCTGATATGGCCATTTTTGTTATGCATGATTAGACAAGATCCAGATATGATCAATCATATCTGGATCATATATAATCCAGATATAATCAGATGTGATTTGGTCTGATAATTTTTTCTCGGGATGATCATACATGCTCAGATATAAGCATACATGATCTGTCATGACACTATATGAACAGATATAGCCAATTCTCTTGTCTGATCATATCTGTAGAATCAGATATGCTCAGATATAAGCATACATGATCTGTCATGACATTATATGAACAGATATGACCAAATCTCTTGTCTGATCATATCTGATTCTACAGATATGATTCAGATATGTT
Organism: Ophion obscuratus; assembly: GCA_964007375.1. NCBI lineage: Eukaryota > Metazoa > Arthropoda > Insecta > Hymenoptera > Ichneumonidae > Ophion > Ophion obscuratus. Next base: position 15,743,741 of record OZ023316.1, on the reverse strand, counting down.
CAGATATGATCTTTCTTTCCGGGAGAAGAAGCGTGACAGCGACGATAGCCGCTGATGCTTGAAAAAAAGAGGAAGAAAGCCAGTCGGAACCATCGGAGGAAGACCTACGGCTGTGATCACTCTCGCGAAGTAATGCTTGGCGGCGGTCCCGCGGGAGTAGAATAGGTCAGTAAGAAAGAGGTTCAGTGTTTTAGTTGGTACAGCAAGTGCACGAGTCCAACACACGGGTTGCATGCAACCCGTTGTAATGGGCTGCATGCAACCTACGGTGCACAAAGCATTTCCCCCCTCTTAAAAAAAATACACCCACCCACTTACACACACACACACGCACGCACGCACACACACGCACACGTTTGCGCGCGCGCGCGCACACATTTGCGCGCGCGCGCGCACACACACACACACACACACGCTTGCACACATGCTTTCGGAATGGTCCCTCCGCACACATTTTCAGGCGCACGCAATTACAACGCATTCCCCTATCCCTCCCCTCTGCATTGCCTTTCCGGTGTAGCGCGCACCTGATTGGCTATTTATTTTAATTCATAATGAATTATCTATGCATCTGATCAAAAAATGACTGAGGATTTTTCGTCTCAGAATTTTTTTTCTACCAGATGCTAGAAGGGCGTACGTTACTTCTGGGACATCCTGTATAATAGTACAGCGTATGCACCATCCAGACCGGGCGTGCATTGAAGAAAAACTCGAGAAAATACACAATTTTCAGTCCTGCATGAATAACTTTTACGACCATATGTACGCATATTATTTATTTCGAATAATCACATTGCAGGGGATCTTATGCAGGGGAATTATTTGCAATGGGATCTACAGACTGTTGTGCTGGTATGATTCGGATAGGGTAACATTGATATATAGTGTTATCGGTGTGTACATCGGTCCACTCAATTCACGTCACCGCTCCATTATAGCCTTTACTGATGAATATTCGACCGTATTCGGACAAACCAATGCATATAGCGCGATAAGTGTCAGAAGAGTAGTAGAGCTAGGCGGGTTCTGCTTCACTTTGGGGGGGAGGGTCAAGTGGGGGAGGGTCAAGTGGGGGAGGGTCAAGTGGGGGAGGGTCAAGGGGGGAGGGTCAAGTGGTGGAGGGTCAGGGGGGGGTCAAGTGGGGGAGGGTCAAGGGGGGTCAAGGGGGGGGAGGGCCAAGTGTGGGAGGGTCAAGTGGGGGAGGGCAAGGGGGCAGGGGGTCAAGGGGGTGGTGTACAGGGGGGGTGTACAGGCAAGGTGTACAGGGCGGAGGGGTGCAGGGGAGCAATGTCCGGGGGGGGGGATTCCCACGGTTCTTCGAACGTGTTCAAACCTGTTTTCCTCGATTGGGGGGGGGGGGGGGAGGTCGCCGGGCGCGTGTGACGTCACAGAGGGGCTTCTGTCGAGGGCCATGTGGTCCGTGAAGCGCGTGGCGGGAGGGGGAAGCCGGCATCGATGAGTGTTTTGTGTGTGTGTGTGTTGGACGCGAGTGACGTCACAGAGTGGTCTCTGTGGAGGGCCATGTGGTCCTTGGAGCGACTGGTGGGGGACGCCGTCTCAAAGCTCGCCGACAGACAGGTCCTGACAGGTTTCTTGGAAAAGCGTGCGTGCATGTGTGTGTGTGTAACAACCATATATGGGTCGGAAAATTTTCGGTCATATGGAAACGCTAGGCGCCACATGAAGGGCGGCGCCTTTCAAAGCTCATTATTTATGACATGCAGCTGGTTCCATGCCGAAAGACAATGTCTATTGCATCCGTCCCGTCTCAAAGCTCGTCTCGAGACAGGTCCTGACAGGTTTCTCGGGAAAAATCTTTAGGGATCAAAGGGACCGCGGATGGACCACTTGAGCGCAGCTGCACGCTTGGGGGGGGGGGGATTCCCACGGTTCTTCGAACGTGTTCAAACCTGTTTTTCACGATTGAGGGGGGGGGGGGGGATTTGATTGGGAGGCTTACGAGGGAGCTTATAATTTCATGGACCAGGCTCAGACTGCACGATTCCACTGCACCATCAACATCTAAAAGAACTTTGAAAGTGCGCGGAAAATGGATCTCTCGAGTATCAACAAAGTCGGCCGGATGGCAGAATTCCTCCCAACGAAGAAGCTGTCAGATCTCCCCGTTAAGTCGGAACGACTAATCTCCGACATAAGGACAGTACAAACCAAATTTGGGAAACGCTACATCGTGGACATCGCGGATGAGTTCTCCGTCTTCTTACCGGCGCGACTTGTGAAGGCCTTCGACCAAGATCCGACAATGTTCGAGAGTATGCTGCAAGTGGCACGCGATGGTCAGCTCTGCATGCAGTATATTGGTGGAAAATACAACAGTGTCGAGTTCCGTCGTCTCTGAACATGGTGGACGGGAAAAAATTCATTGGAACACCATCGCCGAACGACTGTCTGCATCATCGAGAGTATGCTGCAACTGGTCAACGCAGTGATGGAAACTACAATAGTGTCGAGCTGCATCGTCTCCAAGCGTGGAGACAAAATTGAGCACCATCGTTGAGCGGTTGTTCGCATGGTCTTTTTTTTCAAAGTGCTGATTATGTAAAAAAATGTATATGTTTGGTCGAATTGTAAATTATGGGTGTTTTCGCCGTAGAATAAAGAATATAAATGACATTTTCATCGAAATGTTTTTTATTCATTAAAAATCCCTCGCTCACGCTTCGTACACAGAGAGCCAGCTTTTCAACGACTCTACATTCGCTTTGGCGCAATTGTATTTTGTATTGAAGGAATGATGGGGACATTTAACGTTTGCGATTTTCGGCAACTTCTGCAGCGATGGACAGTCCAGAGTCTCCAGATCGATGACTTTTGTTGCTGAATCCGTGAATCTTGATAGCCATGCGCATTTCTCGAATCCCTTGGCATAGATCGTAGGAGCTCCTTCCAAGATTCCTCGAATTGTCGTTCTAGCTGCCTCGTATGGTATGCCGCTGTGTTCCCATCGTATTCCATGATAATTGCGTTCCAGCCACTTGTTTGTCATTTTGTACTTGGCCGGTAAAGCGTCCCAGGCGAATGGTGCATCGAAGAAGAATGTCAGCGGTTCAGCGTTCTTCTCATGGAGTTTAACGATGTACATCTCCTTCAGGACAAATTCGTTGACGGGTCTCTTGAAGCCTTGCACATCGACGATAAGCTCCATGCTGACTGAAGTGGACGCGAATTATTGGCATGATTTTATACCAATTTTTTATCTCCACCACTGATTGGATTGTACTCGACAATACGATCATGGAGGATCATGTAGTACGCTGAAGTTTGCGGTGGAATATTGTTTTTCAATTCAAATTCAAGGCGCACATCAACAGGACCGGACTTGAGCGAATCGTTTTGTTTTGAGCAGTCAATGACAACGAGGGGGGCTTTTTCTAAAAATTCCACCCTGCTCAGCCATGGTTCAGCCTCTTTGTTGTAATAGGTCGGTTGAAAATTCGCATACATCTCGTAGAGTAGAGCATATTGATTTTGATCAATGTTCAAATTCAAATTTCCATATGGATAACATTGTGAGTTGAGGTATAGCTTGACGTCGCTCAGGTTACAATGATCAAAGTGGCTCGCATTTTGTGCTTTCTTATTTTTTCGCCCCGTCTGCAGCGCGAGTATGATATATCGTGGCTTCTCCAGCTGATTCGAAGTTTTCACAGACCACACGTGCTTGGAGGTGGCAGGCAGCAACGGATATTCATACAGTTCCCATGTTTGGAAACTCATGGAGATTGGTGCGTCTTTGGCGAGAAACTTTAACAGTTGAATTTTTCGTTGATCCGAGACTGTCACATACGGCACGAGCCATTCTATTTTATGCAATGCGAGTTTGTAGTCTTCGGGCGCTGTTTGTACAATGGCATTGTCGTCGGTCTTTGATCTCGTGAGAATCAACTCGTGCTTGGCATTTACAACAATTTTCCGATAATCTTCGGCAAATCCGAGGAGCATGCTGAGCGGTATACAGACATCAAAGTTTCCCGATACATCTACAATCTGCTTGGTCTCTTCGACGTCGAGCCATCCAGTGTTCTCGAGCATAGAACTTTTGGCCGGTGAGAGAGATGAATATCCCTTAATTACACTCGTAATACCGACATTCTTATTACGATCGTACGATTCTTAGTGCGATACAACTCATATCGCACTTCATCAAACAAATGACAAATGGAATTGTTGACGAGACTTGTAGCAGTGGTTGGCGTTCCATCTCGCTTTGATAATTTCCCACATATGTGTAGGGAACTCTTGCTCGGCAGGATGGAGAGGTCTTGATGTTGGATGGCAATACGGACTTCATCGCTGTTATTGAAGGTTGAAGATGCATATGGCTGATGAGCGTGAATCTCACAATGGACGATGGATTCATCAAAGACCACGGGCGCCTGAATGTTTACAATTTCTTCTTCCATTTCACACAACAGACGCACAGAGCACAGACTAAATAATTTTTTACACGCTTTCGCCACGCACTTTGAGACCCAAATTCTTCAAGAGTAGCACGTTTTGAGGTGTTAGCACTTTGGGCGCTGGTCGACGACTGATTGTTTTTATCCATGGCCGTTTATTGTTATTGGAAGATCTGTTGAAAACAATGCCCATCACGACTTTATATGCAGGCGTATGGTGATTACTTCACCGCGGAAATTTACCAAATCACCGTCTTGATCCACTATGCGAAGCTGTACCGTGTCAATTGTTCGGCTCGTGATTGGCAGATAAATTACGTGGGAGGGAACTTCAATGATCTTATAGCCCGGTGGCACAGATGGAAAAAATTCATGAATTGTGTGTACTTTTTGTCCGTTAATATAGGCGCCAGCGGTAATGTTGCACTCAACGCGTAGGGCGTTCACTTTGAGAATGGCTACTGGACGATCGGATTCGTGTCTTTTATTGGCTTCCAATTTGCGTGCGGTGAAGCCTAGTAGATGTCCAATAGAATCTTTTGGCTCAAAATTTACATCATGATCACACTCGATCTCACTGCGTAGCGTGTTATTGTTGGGTTTAATGCTGATGCTGATGTTTTTACGCGCGAGCTCTGCTTGTACAAACGTCTCAATATCCTCTATTTCATAACTGCCCGTAGGTATCGTCAACACCTCATCTCCCACGTAAAGTTTATTGTGATCAACGTCGATATTGGGAATAGAATTGAAGGTTAACAATTCCACGAGGCCGAGAGTATAATTTTTGTGTGGCGAGAGTTCGATGGGGGGAAAGTATTGCGCCTCGAGGATAGACGATGAGCCAGATATGGTCAACGTTAAACTTTCATCCATGATGCTGGTAAATTGACAACTGAATTCCCCCTCGTCATTTCCCCCCTATATATAGTGTATATTTGTCTTTGTGCTGCAGCTGCCGACAAAGAAACTTGAGACACAAATGTCCACATTCAATCGTATCATATTCCTGATATCTAGTATAATTATAATGAACGCTACCGACACGGAAATATCTAATGAGCTCGGATGGTGGTGGAAGATTGCCGAAACTATCAAAGTACATGACTTTCGATCCGGTCTTTTTGTATGCGACCCAATGCGTGCCAGGACCGACATTTTCATCCAAATTCACAATTGCTGCTTCACATTTGAGGGGTCCACTCGCTGGCAATGTATCGCGCATGTAAACTCCACGAAAATGTGGAATCTTTAGGATTTTTGCGTAGTTGAGTAGGTCGCGGTCGGTGAGGGGTCGGTGTGGTAGCGTTACTTCTAGTTTTTTGGCTTAATATGGAGGCCCAATCCCTGCTTATACGGTTTCAGATGTAGACCCCGACCTAATGCAATTGCTTCAATTGTCCGATTATGACGCTTACTTTCATCCAATTCACGCTTAGCTGCTTGAGCAGCATTTACAGCTTTAACTATACTAGCCGCACCACCCGACAAAGCACCCGCAGCACTAAGACCCGCAAAAATGGGCACGAGGAAGGGTAATAAACCACCAATTTTATGGGGTATAGGTAGAACGCGAGGTGTGTGCACTTTACCACCTTGCAACTTTACCGCCGCACGAGCACCCTTTAGAGCTGATTTGATAATCTTATGCGGATCATTACTCTGAATCATTGTCTTCTTTGCAGCGCCAATTATCTTTTTCAAGCAAACGCCACCCTTGCGGGCCTTCATTCCCATGCCAAATTTTCTCTTTGTCGTCATAATATTTGCCACACCCCAAGCACTGGCTTTTTCACCGATACTAGCGTCTCTCGCGCTAACACGTTGCCTAGCCTGTTCAGCCAACACTTTATCCGCCAAATGTCTCGCCTCAAGATTATCCGGATTTTTCGAATACGCAATATCGTGTTGTTTGCAAGCCATATCCAATGGATTAATGCCCGGATCGCCACGAGCAAGGCGCTTGGCCAACTTTGTGCCTGGTCCACAATACTGATAGCCAGGCAAATGGAGTTCAATGGGGAGTTTGTTGATTAGGCGGTTGACCAACCCTTTACCACTCTTCCCATGCACAATCATGTCTAAAGACAATACGCGTCTGACGGATAATCCCTATAAGAAGCCTATTTATATAATTCCGTCGTTAGTCGTGTGTGAGATGACGTCCAGGAAGCAAACTATCGGAGGCGGACTTCCCGTGATAAATTTCGACGAGTTTGTCGAAGACCGCGGGGGAAAAAAGAAACGTCATGGGAATTTATTGCCGGATAGCATACGTGCACTGTTTTGCGGTCCATCGAATTGTGGGGAAACCAACGCTTTGCTCACTCTCATCATCCATCCGAATGGTTTGAGATTTGAGAACATTTACTTGTATTCCAAATCGCTCAAGCAGCCAAAGTATAAGTTGCTCGAACACCTACTCGAACCTGTGAGTGGAGTTGAATATCATCCATTCGAGGCACATGAACAAGTGATAGCACCAAGTGATGCACGATCCAACTCTATATTTATCTTTGATGATATAGCATGCGAAAAGCAGGATAATGTTCGGGCCTTCTTTTCCATGGGACGACACGAGATTGTTGACAGTTTTTATCTTTGTCAGACGTACACTCGTATTCCCAAACATCTCGTGAGGGATAATGCAAATTTCGTGGTGCTTTTCAAGCAGGATGATATGAATCTCAAACACGTGTACAATGATCATGTTAATACGGACATGACTTATACGTGCTTTAAAAACATGTGCGTGAAATGCTGGAATTCCGACAAGTATGCATTTATCACAATTGATAAGGATAGCGATATTAACGAAGGTCGATATAGACAAGGTTTTGATTATTTTCTCACTATTGATAAATGACTCATCGCTGGTGGTTGGAGAGACAGTATTGCACATGCCGTAGTAGTGACAACATGAAGAGCGAACAATTGTTGCGTGAAAAGGATGTGTTGCATGAAATTGCCAAGGCGCGCGATGCAATCAGACGAAAGCATCGAATGATGAAAATTGGGAAAGATAATGATCAGCGGAGAATGCAGGATGTCTTTAAGCCTATAGTGGGGCCATTGGAGAAATTGGTGTCGTATAAAACCGGTGAGGTGGTGAAGGAGGAAATTAAGGATGAAAAAGTGGGTGATAATGTTGAAGAAGGAGATGCGTTAAATAGTGTGAAACATCAAAATGAGGCACATGATTCCTTGAAGAGTGAAACACAAGATTCGTTTAAATTGATATATGAGGATGATGATGACTCGCAAAATGTTGATGAATTAATCAACGAATATCTCCTACTATTACAAACAAATAGAAAGGCGGGCTTGGATGTATTATACGGTGTACGAAATCTCGCAAACAACAAGTTAATGATTGGCAATTCTCCGATAATTTTTGACTCTCAACATATTCGTGTGGGAGATGCGAGTTATGCGAAAACTGTTGGATAAACGGACCTTTGGTTTAAAAAAGTGCCTAATGTCGAAACTCTCACACCGGATGATTTGAAAAACTACGAAAAGATTGTAATCTCGACGAATGCGCACAAAAAATTGTACAAGCCTAGTGAGGCTATACGACGTAACACCAGCCACAAATTTAACACATATATCGCAAATATAGTCGATCATCATGTGGGACAGGGCATGCCAAAGTATAAGCTGGCTAGAAAAAACACCCAATTGGACTATATTTATTGGGACAATCCAAACGAGCTAGTGGATCGTCTTCGCTTGCTTCTGGCATCCCAAGCAGCCGGAAATTCATCGCATGCGAATAAAATTATATCGATTATTGAGGAATTGCGTGAAGCTGAAATCATTTATTAACTCGACATCGGAGAATTTACGCATTCGCATCATGAGTGTCGATGTGTTTGGACGTCATTCAAGTAGGAGTGTGCTCCACAGTAAGCAAGGTCCTCCAGGTCGACCCGGGATTGGCTTTAGAATTACCGCAGATGGTCATTATGACTTGGGGCAGAAACGATTGTGTAACATTGCAAATCCGGAAGGAGAAGATGACGCCATCACTCTAAGTGCGTTACAAAGGAAATCCCGAACTATCATTAAGAACATACGCAAAGAAATGAATGAGAGTAGTCAGTTGTTGGTTCATGGACTTGAAGCTACGATACGGGACATTGTGAGGACACTCGAGACCGATGTCAAAACTCTACAAGATTTGGTGATTCGTAATTCAAACGTCATTGTTGAATTGGACGCACGACTGAGTGGACTGGAAAATGAGCGAAAAAAGGGGCGCTCTCGTGCTGGAGCTACATAAGCCTGCTCGACGAAACTATCCGCGTCGACATGTGGACATCCGGGGCTTGGACGAGACCTGGCAAGCTGATCTCGTCGATATGTCATCATACGTGCGTCACAACTCCAAACACAAATATCTCCTCACCGTCATCGACACCTTCTCAAAATTCGCCTGGGCCGTGCCAAAGCCTAGTAAGAGTGGTAAAGATGCAGCAGCAGCAATGAAGTCGATCCTCGTTAAGGGACGCATACCACAGAACTTACACGTTGATCGGGGAAAAGAATTCTACAATTGTGACTTTAAGGCCGTCATGAAAAAGTACAATATTCACATGTATTCAACATATAGCAACTTGAAGGCATCCATTTGCGAGCGTTTCAATCGTACATTGAAGAACAAGATGTGGATGCAATTTAGTCTTCGTGGTAATTATAAGTGGATCGATATTCTTGATAATCTAGTAGCCGAGTACAACGATTCTGTACACCGCACCATTAAGATGAAGCCGAGAAATGTCAACGCGGAAAATGAGAAGCAACTGCAGCAGATTGTCAGCCTCCAATGAAAAGATCGCCGAAATTCGCCGTTGGTGATAAAGTGAGAATCAGCAAATTTAAGACTGTTTTCGAAAAGGGTTACACCCCAAACTGGACAACGGAAATATTTACAATCTATAGTGTGAAAAAAATCATCCCGTCACATACCACTTGAAGGACCATAAAGACGAACCGATCGCCGGTGGTTTCTACGAACAAGAGCTTCTCAGTGTCAAGCACCCCGATATCTATCTCATTGAAGCGGTATTGAAGAAGCGCGGTAATCGAATGTTTGTAAAATGGCTAGGGTTCGACAATAGCCACAATAGTTGGATAAGTAAATCCGATTTGTAGCCGACAATAAAGAAAGTGGAAAAATATGTGTTTTATGACTCTTGACCTGCTGGTCGTCCCCGCATCCCTCCAAGGCCTCCACAGCAGGCTTGCCCCTTCTCGCCGTCGCCCTTTTTCATGGAACGTGAGGAGATGGATAGAGTGAATAAACACATTGGATTATAAAAAGTCCGTTTCTTTATTTACGGAAAATATCTCATTCTCGCACAATATATACAACAAACATAATTTTAACATCGAGTGAACAAAATATATACATAATTTTCATGAGTTTTATACATCGATATTCACACAAATTTACACAGTTTCACATGAAGGGTGTAGAAAAAAATTACAAAACTTTTCAGGGCGGTATTCTGTAATGCCCCCATGGTAGGGTATCAGAGGTCCCAGGTATGATATACCGCTTATCATCATGTGGACTCAGAGCAATTTTCGTCTCGCGAATGGTGTAGACCTTGTGCAACTTCGATCGAATGCACGTTTGACTACGCTCCATTTCAATATTTTCCTTCAAGCATTGAGCATAATCGTCAAACGTGATTGTCCTCGCCACAACACTACTCTTGACACCTTTAACTTTTTTCGTGTCCTTCTTACCCTCGACACGTGTCGCATACATTTTCGATCGAAGTCCAATGAATTCGGTCATAATTGCTCCATTACATTCGTCTTTCATGAGACCTGGCACCTTCTTGTTGACGAGCGGTATACCATACCGATTGTCCACCGAATAATCGCTTGTATCGAATTTTGAAATGTCACGCTTCATGTCGGCATATATATCATCACTCTCAATGTCATATATGAGGCTATCCGTATCGGTATACATGACTTTACATCTATCTCGATACAGAGGTACCATATACTCATGGTGAAATCCATACAAGCACGTTTTGGATATGTCGAGGATGCACATACCCACATATATCGGCTTGTTGAATTTCACCTCGAGATTGCGCAATTCCACGGCCACGATGTTTTCCGAAAAAACACTTCGGCTGTGGAAGTTTGGCTTCGCAATCATTGCCTCTGCGCCATATCTGCCCTCCCATTTTGTAAAAAGCTTTACATCTACATGGTTGCGCACATTCTCCATCGTTTTGCCAAAGACCGCATTATTCATTAATTTGAATAAATTCTTTTCGAAATCGTTTTTGGCAAGCGTTCGAAACTGGGTATTCAACTCAATATACGAACGCAGCCATGGGGATTGTGTGAATTGTAGTACCCTATGGATTTTCGTGAGGCAAAGTCCATGACGTAAACATTGTTGTAAATTTCTGTAGTGTATGACGTAACGCTTTTTATCGCAAACGGTTGCTAGTAGCTTTTCTTCCCGCTTACCCGGCGGTTTTTCGTGTATTGGGCAAAACGGTAGGTCTTTGTGCGCATCATGTAGAGATTGAGGATATTCCAAGTCGACTTCAAGGATGTAGCCTATAGGTGAGTCTAGCGCGATGCATGATGTATCGAAATTGGACACGTCGTTGACCCATCGAAAATCTGCATATGGCAAGGGTTGACACATTGCCCATCCATACAAATTGTTGACATCAAAATACATCAAGTATGATGATGTTTTCGATGGATCAAACGACTCCATGTACTCGTTATTGGCACGTGCATATCGGTTCGAGCATTGACTCAGACCACCGCGTATACCCCGCTCAACGAATAAAACCATGTCGGTGTCAGTTAGTAATTCAAACTTGACATTCGAGTGTTTTAACATTGCATCCCAGGTATATCCAGGCAATGTGTAGTAATACGCGGGATCTAGGCCATAGCTCTCAACGCATGTATTTCGAAAGTTTTCAAAAATATCGGCTAATAACAGGACATCTGTCTTCAAGTACAAATCGCTATATTCACCCAGCGTTCGAATGGAGAACCGCTCCCAAACTTGCTCAGCATGTGCGTACTCGCTCTCACATACTGTAGCATCTGTAAGGGAACTGTAAAATGCGTCACGTGGTGGTAGGAAAGTGTCGTCTAGCTTCGTCACGTCATCAATATATTCATAAGGGAAGACCCCTTTCCGCGTCAGCAAATTGAAATCATCTGTCGAGAGAGTTGGGAATTGTGTGCGTAAAATTTTGAGTTTGTCGTCGGTCAAGAATGAGGCTAATTTGTCGAGACTGGTGTTGAGGAATTTGTATGAGTCGATAAAGCGCAATTGGATCTTGTGCTTTGAATCGTCTGTAATATCAACATGCTTCGTGAATGAGATGTATTTCTCCTTTGTGATTGGAAGCACATCGGTTCTTCCTTCGAACGCTGTGGCTACTTCCTTGATTATAAAATGCGCATCATAACCGGATAAATTGTGGAAAACTACTGGAATGAAAAATGACTGTTTGTAATTTAGGTTGCAGTTGGAATGGGCAGGGCCTCTATAGCGCCCAGTCAGATGGCAATGATCTCGAACGCGTACATCTTCTTGCGCAAATGGTTTCCCACATATGTGACATTGAGTCGCTGCGCGAAAACTAGCCCACTCACTCGCTGTTAAATACACCATTGGTACATTATCACAGAAAGTTCCTTTTATCCGCAGTGCTAGATTTTTTAGTTCTTCGACAAACCATGATACACAATCAGCACTGCGACGCGAGTGATATGAAGATAATGAATCGTCATACGAACAACACACGTAATATCCGATACTAAATACTTTATGGTGTTGGTACATATCTTTCGCTAGGTTCTCCCCATCGGTCTTTGCCAACACACACTCCAAATCAGCATACACAATGAAGGGATGTCGCTCTTTCCGGCTAAAGTTGCTGAACTGGAGCCACTTATTGGTGTCGTTTGGTAGTCGGATTGCACAGTCGTTTATTGCCCCACAATCGACTTCATGCGATTGCAATTTTTCCTCGGAACCGAAGTAGTGTCAACATCTGTAAAAAAAAACAAGATGGTTTTGTTTAATTCGTCTAGCATATATAATTACCTATATATTATGTTAACTACATACCGATCGTATATGTATTTCTTATTCTTCTTTTTGCTCAGTTGCTTCGTCACGAGTCTCGACAGGTTCTTGATCCATACGAAGTGCCCCACATTGCTGTCCTCGGTATCTTGCATGTACAGCAAATTGATGTGCTTATCCTTCTTGTGTTGACTGACTCGTATTGGAACAATGTCCTTTTTGGCGGTGGTGGTATACACGTTGATCGATACATTGTTATGAGCTTCAAATTTTTTTATTTGATGTATCGTCACCAGGAATTCGATATCCTTCAGATTCGGTACTGTCGAATAATGAGGGTAGGAAGATGGACGGTGACTGTTTTGTTCAGCTGGGTATAGAGCAGCGACAACTGCCCATGCGAAACATGCGTTATCCTGGGATTTGACGTTAACCACAGCCTTCTTCAACATTATTTCCCGCGGCAATGATATGGAGCACCCGGCACGCATCGGATTATACTTATTTACATTTATCGTGAGGTTAAGTATTTTCTGCAGAGCCCAGCCACTATCACGATCTTGGAATTCATCGAGTAATGTCAAAGTGGGCTCGATAACACGCTGTTCATACCACTCGTTCAAATCGCTTGTGCTAAATATTTCACAGTTTCGCGTGTTGATACTTTTATTCGCATGCCTGTCACCACTCGCGAATTCACCATTAAACACTGTATTAACTTTGATGCTGTTGTGCTTGCCGATAATATTTTGCACATGATGAAGGACTAGGACGCGAGCATCATTTAGGAAGTGTTTCGGCTCGATGTGGTTGCGATTGATGATGGAACCGGTCAAAATCCGACTCTCGAAGGATGTTTCAATCTCTCGCCAGATTAACTCATGATCACCATGTCCTGCGCCCGTGTGTATGAAACGACTTCGCACATAATTCCTCATTCCTTCCAGACGCGCTATTTGAGCTATTAGTGACTGTTGATGTCCAATTAATAATCGCGGGCGCTTAATCCGGCTTTGCGTTTCCAACCCTTCGAGGAACTCAACGCATTGTTGCTCCCACGCGGTAAAATCTTCGAACGAGCGTAAAAGCACGGCTTGGTCATGCAAGATTTGCTCCATGTTGACGAGTACGAAAAAACTTCCACGATGTTAACAGACTGACTGCTTCATGCAAAGTGCGGCCAGATTTGAGCGGAGCGGATCATTTAAAAAGGCTCTTCGGGGAAAAAAATCGGCCCTCTCTCTCAGGAAAACGGAGTTTCCCGATAACGCGTAGATCGCTCGGGGAACATGAGACAAAAACATGAAGCATGGGGTCAACAGATTTTATGGGTCCTGCAGCTTAAGTGGTCCATCGGCGGTCACCGCCTTTGATCCCTAAAGTTTTTCCAAGAAATCCGGACTTGTCGAGACCTGTCTAAAGTGTTAGCGAGACTCATGACAGGAGTGGTCATGCACGCAAACATCTTATCTTTCTGAATAGAGACCTCGACAAGAGCTGCGCTCAAGTGGTCCATCCGCGGTCCCTTTGATCCCTAAAGATTTTTCCCGAGAAACCTGTCAGGACCTGTCTCGAGACGAGCTTTGAGACGGGACGGATGCAATAGACATTGTCTTTCGACATGGAACCAGCTGCATGTCATAAATAATGGGCTTTGAAAGGCGCCGCCCTTCATGTGGCGCCTAGCGTTTCCATATGGCCGAAAATTTTCCGACCCATATATGGTTGTCACACACACATACATGCACGCACGCTTTTCCAAGAAACCTGTCAGGACCTGTCTGTCGGCGAGCTTTGAGACGGCGTCCCCCACCAGTCGCTCCAAGGACCACATGGCCCTCCACAGAGACCACTCTGTGACGTCACTCGCGTCCAACACACACACACACAAAACACTCATCGATGCCGGCTTCCCCCTCCCGCCAAGCGCTTCACGGACCACATGGCCCTCGACAGAAGCCCCTCTGTGACGTCACACGCGCCCGGCGACCTCCCCCCCCCCCCCAATCGAGGAAAACAGGTTTGAACACGTTCGAAGAACCGTGGGAATCCCCCCCCCCCCGGACATTGCTCCCCTGCACCCCTCCGCCCTGTACACCTTGCCTGTACACCCCCCCTGTACACCACCCCCTTGACCCCCTGCCCCCTTGCCCTCCCCCACTTGACCCTCCCACACTTGGCCCTCCCCCCCCCTTGACCCCCCCCCTTGACCCTCCCCCACTTGACCCCCCCCTGACCCTCCCCCACTTGACCCTCCCCCCCAAAGTGAAGCAGAACCCGCCTAGCTCTACTACTCAGAAGTAATACCGAGATATTTCATTTTCCACCAGCAAGATGACGGCACCGTACTTCGACCCTTAAAACTGCCGATGATGTGGCTTAGAGACAGCTAATCTAACCATCACACCAAAGTATATACGACAAAATATATACAGGATGTCCCAGAACTCAACGTCAAGCCGAAACGGGGTGACAGGATTGATTGTAACCATCATGAGAAAAATCAGAAAAAAATCTATCTCATGCAGTTTGAAAATTATGGGCATTTAAGAAAAACCTAGAAATTTGGTCAAACTGTAACCATTTTTCGGTTATTGTAGTTAATTTTTATTATTTTTGTTCATTTAAACTTTGGAACCGTAACCCTAAATAACATTTCTAGAATCACAGTAAAAAATAATGACACAATTGCCCCAAGTTTCCTAGAATTAAGACTATATGTTAAACTATGAATTTAAAATTTTAAAAATTTGTCTACTTTGGAAGGCCCTGCTTTAAAAAAAAAAGTACTAGAGTGCCTTGGCAAGTACCATTAAAAGTTGGCGCATTTAATCAGGATTGTAAAATGGTATGTACAATACTTGTTAGTTTCATACTAAAAAAAAACGAGTAAAAAAATTAAAACCTCAAGTAACCCGATATTTGCTAACCCATTTTACTCACTTGAAATGTTTTTTATTCGCACAAGCTCTTGGTAGGTTCTTAATTTTATGGCAAAATGATGAGAGAGATGGATAGTGGACATGTTTGCCATGAGTGAGCGAGACAGATAGTGACGCCACGCAGTGAGACGGAGATCCGTCGTTTAAACGAGTGCGAATGAAACAGATACAGACACCATACCAAGCAAATGGCTACGCTACCAGTCCGACACCAGTTAGTACGTTTCGCTCATTCGTCTACTGCGCACCTTTCCGTATACGCTTGTGTTGATTTAGTACTGACAACTTTGACTTCTCTTATTGGACTTGGATATTTGTGAATTGGACTTGTTGATTACATACCGGCAACGTTGGGCTTCTCTCTTTTGGAATTGGCCTTTTGCGTTGGCATCCTTGTTATCTACCATGCCTACGCGCTACGCTTCACAAGAATATGCGAACATGCACCTCATTTATGGGGAATGCAGATGCAACGCAAGTGCCGCCGCTAGACTTTATCGTGAAAGATATCCAAATTTAGAGCGCTATCCGGATCACCGCGTGTTTGTTAATGTGCACCGTTCACTCACGGAGGGCGGCCATTTCCCGAATCAAATACGGGCTGGAGGTAGACCTCGCTTTCCTTACGAGGAAGAAGTGTTGCAAGAGGTCGCAGATGACCCAAGTATTTCCGTTCGTGTAATTGAAGAAAGAACGGGAATACCCAAAAGCACAGCACATCGTATTTTACAAAGAGCCGAAATGCATCCGTTTCACGTACAACGAGTTCAAAGTCTTCTCCCTCGAGATTATCCTGAAAGGATTTCATTTTGTAGAACAATGCTACAGAGGCATAATGAAAATCCCCAATTTATCCAAACAATTCTCTGGTCAGATGAATCTACATTTAAAAAAGATGGTTACATAAACTTACACAATTTTCACGAGTGGCATGTGGAGAATCCACATTTAATGCGAGAAGACAGATCCCAGTATCGCTTTAAAGTAAACCTGTGGACCGGAATTTTAAACGGCAAAATTGTTGGGCCTTTTGAGCTGCCTGAGAACTTGAATGGCACGAATTACCTACATTTTTTACGAGAAAATTTACCAACTTTGTTAGAGGACGTACCACTAACAGATCGTCGCCACATGTGGTATCAACAAGATGGCTGCCCAGCGCATTACGCAGTGCAAGTAAAAGATTTCCTTGACCAGGAATATCCGGGAATATTAGGTTTATTGGGACATTTATTCCAATAAACCTAAACTAGGTCAAGATTTTTCATTATTTTATTAATTTTACTTACTTTTGTTGACTTTGGTAAAAGTGGCGTCACTATCTGTCTCTCTCACTCATGGCAAACATGTCCACTATACACCTCTCTCATCATTTTGCCGTAAAATTAAGAACCTACCAAGAGCTTGTACGATTAAAAATCATTTTAACTGAGTAAAATGGGTTAGCAAAAATCGGGTTACTTGAGGTTTTAATTTTTTTAATCGTTTTTTTAGTATGAAATTAACAAGTATTGTACCATTTTACAATCCTGATTAAACGCGCCAACTTTTAATGGCACTTGCCAAGGCACTCTAGTACTTTTTTTTTAAAGCAGGGCCTTTCAAAGTAGACAAATTTTTAAATTTTTAAATTCATAGTTTAACAAATAGTCTTAATTCTAGGAAACTTGGGGCAATTGTGTTATTATTTTTGACTGTGATTCTAGAAATGTTATTTAGGGTTACGGTTCCAAAGTTTAAATGAACAAAAATAATAAAAATTAACTACAATAACCGAAAAATGGTTACAGTTTGACCAAATTTCTAGGTTTTTCTTAAATGCCCATAATTTTCAAACTGCATGGGATAGATTTTTTTCTGATTTTTCTCATGATGGTTACAATCAATCCTGTCACCCCGTTTCGGCTTGACGTTGAGTTCTGGGACACCCTGTATATTTCATATAGTGTGTAATAGTTGTATGATAGAGTAGAAAGTTTATACTTTTATGTTAGATATTAAATTATGCAAATTAAATCAGATTTCAAGTATCGTGTGGTCTAGCGGTACAAAATTTATTTGATCCGTACTTCGCGGGATCATAAATTTGATTTCCACTTGCATAATCAATTGAACCAATCTATGTTTATTAATCTGAGAGATGAGTACTTGAGAAAACGAAATCCTTCACCGAGCTTTTTTCTCAACTACGCACGCCAAGTCATTGCACCGAATGACTTGGCGTGAAAATATAACAAAGCTATTTAGTTGAAACAAGAAATTGTTAGATCCCAGATTCGGGAACCCGGGATGATGATTTAGGGATCGTTGCCAAATTAAGAGTTGGTACACCGAAATTCGTTGGAGTAGGAATTTATTTACTCAACTGGGTTGGTCTTAATGTATAATGAGTTTTACAAAGTATCGGTCGAACCTCAGAACCGCCCGGTTCAAGTGCCAACCGAGGTCTGCGTCGCCTAAGTACTGTCTTTCAATTATTGACTCCATTTGTCGTAATCTGTACTCAATTAAACATCGTACGATGCTTCGTAAGAACGTGTGTCTACGTGACTCTATACTTTTGTCAATTCGGCAAAAGTACATTCATTTGCAAAGAATGTGGCGGTGGGGTGCGATGAGCCCCGAATTACGATTGGCAAGCGTTGCCTCGGTCGAAAGATCATTAATTTTTCATGTTGCAACTTTCGTGGATACAACATTCCTCCCCCATTAACGGCCACGCCTATTTCTGAATGGGTCAAGATCCTCTGGTAGTATAGCTAAAAAAGGGTTAAATATGAATATCCAACCATAGTTTTGCCTATAAGGGTCTGGGAAGTAATATTTTCGGACATTACATAATAACATTTTCACCCGCTCGGTGCGAACTATTATTCTAAATCAATTAAATATCTTCAAAGCCTAGTTCGTCCAGTCAAGTTTCCTTTATACAATGCTATCAAAAATATTTCAAGAATGTTCAATTACTTACTTTTTTGGACAAAAAACAGCAGATAGAATGCTGGGGCAAGCGTTGTAATTTTTGACGACAACATTGTGGCCATATTAACATGATTCATATGTTTACGTTTGAATTTCAAGCTATCCCGGCAGAAATTAGTAGGGAGATGTACAACGCTCCCCTTTTCGGCGTGCCTCGGAAATGGCGCTAAATCGCGTTGGCGAATTCGGGAATATAATTTTATGATCATCGCCTCTGTCGAGGTGGCAGATTCCCTTGTAGCCGCGCGAGTCGTGATCACCGCTCAAGTCGGTATCGCAGTTAACGTGAACACGAATGGGTAGCTCGGTGAGGGAAACGTTTCTACCCCTCGCAAATCGTGCTCACTCGACAAGCGAATGGAGCGAGGTTTTCCGTCCGATCGAGCTCGACATATATATGTGGCTGTATGTCGAATATGCATTATATGAATTTCAAAGAGAAAAACATGTATCGAGATAATTGTATTATGATTTACACACTAGGTCCCACGAAATCCTCACGCCCGGTAATTTTCTTCTATTTTTCCGTCTCTTCCGGCAGTCGACCGGCTGTACGAGGAGGGGGGGGGGGGCAGAAGGGTAGGCGAAAGAGCATAGACTGGAGTCGTCCGTTAATATTGCAAATCGTAATTAAATATATTTATTTAAGGGGCGAGGCCCCTGGGTGCAACAGCGCACTAAACACTAAGAATTAAATATTAAGACTATTACAGATACGCACTGAACGTTTACACGAACTACTTTGTACGCGCGGAGCCCTCAACCGACCGCGTGGTGAGGCTCTCTCTCTCTCTCTCTGACACATTTCTGTCGCTCCTACGTGCTCACGCTATCGCGTCTCTTTTCCGACTCCCAGGTTCAACCTCGCTCGTGCACCGGCACGTCGCGTTCGCGCCACCTGACTCCTTTCGTTCAGACGATGTCGCTTTCAGCGCCCTCTACTCGCGGGAATTTCGAAGCCCCTCAACGTCGCATTTTCTGTTCTCAACACTCGGCCGTCCTCTATCAGCTCGTCCTCGAGTTAAGGTCTGCATAGACAACGACACTTATTGCGACACAAATGTCTGACACTAATGTCCGTTCTGTTCACACATAAGACGGTTTCGGTTTCCCAGAAAGTGTCTGTACTGTGATGTCGCTACACAAGTGTCTCAGATGTTCACACACAAAACTACTGACACGTCTGCAGTATCCACTCGGACGCCATGGAGAAACGCCGTGCGGCGGCAGCCGTAATTTTGTGCGCTGTTATTAAGGGGCTATACCAGTGTGACACTTTAAAAAGATCGATTTTTTTTCTTTTTTTCGACAGTTTATTCTTTCAAGAATGTCATTATCATTTATATCATGTATGTTAATATCATGTTATCTTGCAAAAATCGATAGTTAAATCTCTAAACGCATTTTTCTCGAAATGAGAATTTTCAAGTTTGCTGACATTGTAATTCAAAGAGATCCGATTGACTTGAAATTTGAACTGAGTACTCTTGAATATATTTACTCTACAATGACGTAGGATATTTTTGATTGGATGAAAATTGACGATTTGGCATTAAAAAAAACGACCATTTTATAGGCAAGAAAAGAGACTTTTTTTCATAACTACGCCATTTTGTTAGATTTTGATATTTTTCAAAAATTCTCCGTCATTGTACAGGAAATACCTTCTAGTTTAACATTTTTTTCCTTTTTCGGTTTCAGCTACTCAATCAGCCGGAATCATGTCAGCAGTGGTGGAACTTTTTTTTGCGCCTGCGAAGACAGCGCATATGTCGCTTGGATCTGAATATTTTTCTATGAAAAAATTATGTAATATAGGTCAAATATATTTTTAATTTTCCAAAAGATTTAATTGAGTACTTTTCGTCCAAAAAATCCTGAAAATCACCCAAATTCCCAGCGTTCACACCGGTATAGCCCCTTAAGCTGAGTTCTTAAATTATGAATTTTTCTGCCGACTTTAGCCGATATTGTGCCAAACTGTTCCGCCAAGCATTGAAGTGCTGCCTGTTTTTTTACTCTATTTTTATAACCAGCACAACATATTTGCCAAAGTTCAGGCAGTCCTTCCACAAAAAATATCAAGTTTCTAATGCTCTCCTTGCTCCACGTAATGGCCATTTTGATTTAACGCGGGTCGCGAGTGCCTGGATAATTTCGCGCCGGTTCGAAAACTTGAACACTGCGGCAAACACTCCGACACAACCTGTTCACACGGCGCTCGGCGCGACACCTAGCGAGATGTCGCAATAAATGTCGCGAGATCAGAGAGTGGTGTTCACACACAGACACTCGATGTATACATTGAGTGTATACACAAAAGTGTCGTAGTGTAAACCTACCTTTATACTGCGACCTATTCGTAATCCTGCCATTTACGTGGTCGTTGTACTCTACGGTTCGATCGCCGGATCGTCCCCTGCTGTCCATTTGTAGCTGGGACAACGTTGCGCGTGTCTTGGTTGACGGCGTTCACTTTCTGAGCGCTTGATGAGGCAACCTCGTCAGCGCAGCTGTTGATATCGACCGACTTCGCACCTTGCCTACTATCGCGGTCCCCTGGAACGTCGACAGACCCCTCATCCGAGCTACGATCCTTATCGTCCATCTCCGGATCTTCGGCTGTTGTCACGTCCTGAGGGGACGTGGGTATATACCTATCGTGGTTCCCTCTTTCTAGCCTACGCCTAGCGCACTAGCTCGGGATGAGGGTGTAAAAGGGAAAGGTGCATGCAAAGGTGGGTCTGATGCAGTAACTCGATTGATAAATGAATTGATTTGCGAAAGTGACTTGATAATTTGGGGTTTATTATAATTAACCAATTTGGTTAATTCTATTAAATTAATAATACAAAAATGTACATGAAATATTTCGCTTACATTGATGATGCGTCGTGGATACGCTATTCTGTTTATAGTCGTCGGGTTCGGGCCTCCGCAGATAGGTCGGACCCCTCGGTTGCGCACGCTTGGTAACGATGATGTATTCACGTCGACACAAATTTTTAACACGGGGGTATTTATCGCGAGACGAGGTTGGAATTAAATTACAAATTACGCAAAACAAAACGATGTACACATTTAACGTAGACACTTAATAAAATTCTTGTAGTTCGCGTTATTATAAAATATAATTCAGAAGTTAAAGTTCACATTCGCTTTATGGAGACAATTTTTGTAATCGTTCCGGTGAACGTTGTTGCTTGATTTTTGTTCGTACGCGATAGAGCTTGAAGGGAGACTTTTTCTCAGCGAGTGATGATGGGACACTCTGTTGGGAGACTAGGTCTGAATGAGTGGTGATGGAACACTCTGTTGGGAGACTAGGTCTGAACGAGTGGTGATGAAACACTGACTCCAAGATTTTTCTATTCTAGCTTGTAGGATATTTTGGATGCTGGGATGTTGGGAGAAGAAGGTTCTCGAAAAGTGCATTTTCGTGATGCGTTAATTTTTTGATTGGTGGAAAGGATGTAGGAAATTTACGAGTGCATATGATTGGTCGAGTTGGAAGGGGAAATATTTTTGGGGACTATGATTGGGTGTAGACTACGACGTGTGTGATCTCCATCTCGATTTTCGGAAACTAGTCCGCGTCTCGTTATCTGGAGCGTTGGATAAAT
Source organism: Ophion obscuratus (assembly GCA_964007375.1). Taxonomy (NCBI): domain Eukaryota; kingdom Metazoa; phylum Arthropoda; class Insecta; order Hymenoptera; family Ichneumonidae; genus Ophion; species Ophion obscuratus. The sequence continues at coordinate 15,721,672 of OZ023316.1, read as the reverse complement.
ATAGGGAGGAAAAAGGGCCTTGGTCGCGTCGCCGCGCTTGCCTCAAGATAGGCATTGTTGACCCAGGTGTGAGGCGCATGGGAAATACCAGCGTAGTTTTATTGCCGGATTTTCTTTTTGAGAATGTATATTTTTGTAGAGTAAGGATTTGGATATTTTCGTGTGTCTTCGTGTGTTGTACGTTCTTATGGCTAAGGATTTTATCATCAACTGCGTTTGACGATTGCATGTAGATATGTTCAAGACCGACTGTGCTCTCGCGTGGGAACTTATGCGACGCTCGGTTCTTGTCGATATATTTCGTTTCGGCTGTGGTACGCCTAATTCTAAAGAAAATATAAGAACCCGTCGAAAAATGAGAATGCCGTTATCGTGTGTATTGATTTCGTAGTTTTCCACGATTTCTATGTGGAATCGGATAAGCCCGCGTTTTCCGCGGAGTGAAATAAAATAGGAGAGGAAAAAGAAATAGATAGCGCTTTTTCTCGCGACGTTACACTGTCTACAATTTTAATTAAGAGGCATGCGCCGTAGAAGCATACCGTTGCCCACCTCTGCCAGGCCGTAGATCACATACTCGGTAAGGATCTCTCGGCAACCTTTCGGTGATGACTAATGGTCCTCGAAATCTCCCTTGAAGTTTGGTTGATTCGCCTGTCGATTTTGGAGCGGCTCGGAGGTATAAAAGGCATCCTACCTCGTGGTTGACGTTTTTCCGTCTGTTGACATCGTACCGGCGCTTCATTTTACCCTGAGCTACCTCGATCCGTTGACGAGCCTCTATACGTTGAGCTTCCGGGTCCTGGCGCTCATGCTTTCCGCCCCGAGCCAACTGACGTAACGGGCCTTCGCCCTGACGCGGCACATACCCGAACAACAAGGAAAACGGACTTTTCCTGGTGCTCGCGTTCCGCATCTCGTTGAGATACCTTTGAATGCTCCGAACCTGTCGATCCCAGGTTCGACCGTCCTGCGGTTCCACCTGCCCGTTGGCCTGAGGGTGCCTCGGTGAATTGAGCGTGTGTCGGATCCCGTGCTGCCCGCAGAAATTTTTAAAAGCCTCCGACGTAAAACACGTGCCTCTATCTGACACAATACGGGCGGGCGCGCCATACTCATTCACAAATTCATCGAGGTGTCGCATAATGCTTCGAGTACTGGTGTCGGACAGCACGTAGAACGACGAATTTCGTGAGGTTGTCAACCATGACGAATACATACTTATTGCCTCGTTCGTTCGTGGCAAAAGGTCCCAGGTGATCCACGTGTACTACCTCAAAGGGACTTAGCCCTGGCGGAATCGGGTGCAGCTCCGCTTCTTACCGACCCGTCTTAGGCTTCGTGGTGAGACATTGTATGCAGGCCCCAATGTGATTCCGCACGTATGCCTTCATGCGGGGAAGTGATAATGTTCCTTGAGTCGCGCGACCACACATTCGACGCCCTGGTGGCTCTTAAGGTCGTGAAATCGTACCACCAAACCCTTACGCATGGGGCGTGGCACGGCATACAGCCTTCTCCCGTCGTATTCGCGATAGAGGACGCCATCACACAGCACCAATCCCGTCACCTGCCCCTGCTCAGCCGGCGTTCGTTGGGACTCGGACTTCTCGAGGATATTCTTCTTTGCGGCCAACTCGGGATCACAATGTTAATACATCCGAACTGCATCCTCTTCATTTATAACCGCCAGTTGGGAGGTCTCCGTTCCGAGGTAGGTGCCCGACTGAGTGCATCGACATGGGCGAGTCGCGTTCCCGCTCGATGCACGATTTTAAAATCGTACTCGCTTAAGGCATCGTTCCATCTTATTATCTGCGGATTCAACGTTCTTTGAGAGCTCAAATAAATAAGGGCGTGACAATCGGTAACCACCGTAAACGCCATATTGGCAAGCATATGGCGTAATCGCGTAACACCCCAAACTACTGCTAAGAGCTCCCATTTGCTGCTATGATAAGCCCGCTGCTATGATAGGCCCGCTGCTATGATAGGCCCGCTCTGGTTCGCTTGTACGCCTACTAATCGCATAAACTAATTTAAATGTTTCCGACGCGTCCTTTTGAAATAGCATGGCCGCTAGACCTGTGGCACTTGCATCGGTATGCAATTCGGTAATCGATCCCAGATCAAACGTTTGTAGAATCGGCGGTTCTGTAAGTTTGTTTCGCAAGGTTTCGAACGTACCCTGTTGTGGCTCGGCCCACATAAATTCAGCACCCTTTTTCAACAACTCGGATAAAGGTGTAGCGAGATGGGCGAACCGCGGCACGAATTTCCTAAAATAACTAGTGAGGCCCAAGTATCCTTGTACCCTCCTGGCTCGATGCCATTTTTCGACAATTCATACCCCAGATACGACACTTTGGGATGTAAAAATTTGCATTTTCTTAATTTTATTGTGAGTCCGGCTTCTCGCAACGCTTCTAATACGAGTCTCAATTTACCCTTCAGTTGCGGCCAATCCGTTCCTGGTATGAGGATATCATCCAGGTAATACAAAACTACTTCGTCGCGCAGAGGTCCGAGAGCCCGGTGCATCGCCTTGGAAAAGAACGCTGGCCCGTTCATTAATCCAAACGCGCAACCATGCGCGTGAATTCCGCGGTTTCATCAGGCGTTATAACGGCCGTCTTCTCTCGGGCCTCCTTGCTCAAGGGGATTTGAAGATATCCGTGCGCCAAATCTAAAACGATGAAAAGTGAACTATCTCTTATATGCTTTAGATGATCATCTATATTCGGGAGTGGGAAATGCACGCGCTTAGTCTGACTGTTTAATTTTCGAAAATCTACGCAGAGACGGGATTCTCCTCCCTTTTTCTTTACGAGTAATACAGGGCTGGCATATGGAGACTCAGTATCGGTCACAATGCCCGCCTCGCGCCATTCCTTCAAAATGCCTCGTATTTCATCACGCTCTCGTTCGCTCGCTCGATATGGCTTACATGCTACTAGTCGCGACTGATCGTTCACCTGAATGTCCATGATAATATTATTCGTGCACCCTAAATCATACAGGCTGGTATACACGCAGTCCCGATATTCGTTCATTCGGCCACACAAATCACTCACTACCTCCTCTGGTTGCTGCTCTCCGACGTCCAGATCCTCGATGCGTATCGCCTCCCGCTGGGCAAACACCTTCTCGACGACCGGCAGCCTCTGCACCTCACCTCTCGCTACGTTGAAGTCGTTGGGGTGAATCCTTCGTTCCATCGCGCCGACATTCATAACTGGTAGAGTGTACTCGTCCCTCGTATCTGTCACGCCGATGAAGCTAATGGTGTGTGGCGGCAACGTTATGCCATCACCCGTCTCCGGGTTAGGGGTTGTTTGCACTTCGCTTGCCGGTAACATATCAGCGTGGCTGAAAGTCAGTGCGTTGCCTACTTTAGAATAATGTATACTCGGGTGGTCAATAAACGTTCGGCCGATGATGGCATCCACGGGCTGGGTATTATCCGGTACCACCCTCAATTCGACATCCGCTACTTCCACCCCATCAATCGAGACAGTCGCTATCACGATTCCTGGGCTCGTGACCGTGTACTCGGGCGGCTCAAATCCTTTTAACGTTTGTGGGGCCATACGCATTGTAAATTGCTCCGCTAACACCTTAGTTGCGGAGATTGTGCACTCCGAACTCTCGGGATCCACGAACACGTTCAGCTCCCGTCCATTTACACGAGCGTTTTTCAGATATTTTTGAGCCGCTGGGTCGCTTACCTTTCCCACTGTCTGTATCGTTGCTGGTGCATCCACTGTGCAACAGCGGCTGATGTGCCCTGCCCGTCCACATTTATAGCAGATCAGTTCTCGCCGCGACGTGGGACAGTCGCGTGCGAGGTGACCCTCCTTACTGCAATTGAAGCATTTTCGCACCATGGATTCGCTTCCTCCGGTTGGAGATCCGCTGTTGAAACGTCGTACACTGTTGCTCTCGGCTCAGGAATGTGAGGCAGCTGGCGCGCGTTCCGCCAGCGGTCGTGGCTTCGCACTTTGATTCTTGCGCGCCGAACGAATACGTTCGAGTCGTTGGTCTAAAATTTTTTCGTAGTAGACCAGGTCGTGCGGCAATTCATTCACGGAATGCTGGCTGGCTGGCATCACCGCACTCGCGAGCTCTTTTGACCAAAGGCCCACCAACACTTCCGCCTTAATTTCCGGAAACGTCAAGTTCAACTCCACGCACAATTTGGTCTTCGCGTGAAAATATATCACGAGGCGTTCCGTTTTACCCTGGGAACGCGCTTTCATTCGCGCCCATCGCGCCGACAAGTCCTCACTCACGATAAACGTTTCGCGAAACGCGTCATGGAAAAGATCCCACGACGTTAGCTTGCGCGCTTGTCCACGAAACCAGTCGCGTGCCCCGTCACACAAATGCATTCGCGCTGCCTCCAAAAGATAGTCCTCGGGCCATCGATGTAACCTATGCATCGATTCTAAATTTTCGAGCCACTCGCGTGCACGAATACTGTCATGTTCACCATTAAAGTTCTCAATGTTTCGCGAGAGATCGGGTATCACGTGGTACATTGGCACAGACGGCGTCTTCGTCGGCGGTGCTCGCGTCGTATGCTGCTGGTTACCCATTAGTCCCGCTAACAATTGGACTAAAAGCTCGTCCTTGTCGCCATTCGTTAATACATTCCGAAAGGCGCCCACAAACGCGGCGTTCGTTTGTTTGTTAAACGATGATTGACTGGGACGGGGTTCGCGTAACCCGCTCATCGCCTCTGATTCGCTGGCGTGCCCGGCAGCTTCATCTGTAGCGCGTGGCGCCTGCGCTCCATCGTCATCGTCAAACTGACGCGTTTGTAATGGCGGCATGGCCACCGAATCCGCGTGGTCGACCGTTGCAGCCAACGCGCCGCCATCTTGCGGGCTCTCGCGCTCACGAGACTCACTTGAACGCCCCGGTAGCGACTTTCGCGCCCTTGCATCGACATGCCACCCGCGTCCGCGCACTCCTCGTCCGAGCGTTCGATCGAGTCCCATTTTATCGAGCTCGCACCGCGCGAATCGTTCAAACTCTGCTTCTTCGACCATGTACGCCTTTGTTTTTCACTTCGTATCCCACTTCTGAAATATTATGATTTACAAACTAGGTCCCACGAAATCCTCACGCCCGGTAAATTTTTTCTATTTTTCCGTCTCTTCCGGCAGTCCACCGGCTGTACGTGGAGGGGGGGGGGGGAGGGTAGGCGAAAGAGCATAGACTGGAGTCATCCGTTAATATTGCAAATCGTAATTAAATATATTTATTTAAGGGGCTAGGCCCCTGGGTGCAACAGCGCACTAAACACTAAGAATTAAATATTAAGACTATTACAGGTACGCACTGAACGTTTACACGGACTACTTTGTACGCGCGGAGCCCTCAACCGACCGCGTGGTGAGGCGCTCTCTCTCTCTCTCTCTCTCTCTCTCTCTCTCTCTCTCTCTCTCTCTCTTACACGTTTCTTTCGCTCCTACGTGCTCACGCTATCGCGTCTCTTTTCCGACTCCCAGGTTCAACCTCGCTCGTGCACCGGTACGTCGTGTTCGCGCCACCTGACTCCTTTCGCTCAGACGATGTCGCTTTCAGCGCCCTCTACTCGCGGGAATTTCGAAGCCCCTCAACGTCGCATTTTTTGTTTTCGTCAATTGTTTTCTCTTGGTTGCCTGTTTATCCCGAGAATGCGGGTTAAAAAAATCAACGACGAAGCGACCGTGGAAGGTTCAAAAAGAAATCTTGACCCTTTGCCGCGGTCGTTTTGCCGTTTTTTTTTCAACAGTAAACATTATGGGTAAGCGTGTATCATAAATGTTTCTTTATCCTCAATGAGCGTCGTGACTGAGTTGGCAGCATAACAGATTACCGATGCTTGCGGTCCGGGTTCGAACCCCTGTGAATCGATTTTTTATCAATTTTTTTCTTTATTTATATTTACAAAATTTCGAACTTCTTCTCACTATAGCTACTTTCGCCTGTCTAGGCATTATTTGTTATATTTAATTCATATATGTTTAATATACACTTCGCACAAAAATTTAGGGAGCAAGAAAAAAATCCAAATTTTTGGGGGATTTTCAACAGGCTGTAACTCATACAAAAATGGTCGTACAGCAAAAAAAAAAAAGCAAATTGTAGCTCTAAGTGTCTAGTTTTCGGATCTGAGTTTGACATTTTTTTTTTGAAAATATTTTTCGAATAATCATAAGAAAACCACCGAAAAAAAAATGTTCGAAATTTTTTTGGTTCTTTTTTTTAATCTACGGACGTGGAATTTTTTTTTTCGACTTAACCTCTATATGGACCGGATAGCTTGTTTATTCATCTTTAATTTGGTTTTTTAAAAATCTCGATACGAGCGTTTCTCGCTGAGATATCGGTGTTTGAATGGAAAAAGATCATTTTGTCTTTGATTACCAATATCTCAGCAACCAATGATCGCACAGAAATTTTGAGGTTGGTTTCAAAAACTTGAATAAATTCTCTACAAGGATTGGCAATTGAATTTTGAAAAAAAAAATTTTTTTTCAATCATTACATGAATTTGAAACAGCGACCAAAAAAGGGCTTTTTGTGGTTTTTTGGAAAATCAAGCGCCCAATCAAAAATATTGCGGAAACCACTAATGTTAAGTGTGCCTTTTACTGTTCAATATACCCACAAAAACCCTACGAAGTTTCAATTTAATCCAGCCAACCGTTTTTTTTTCCCACTTGATCGAATTTTTGAAAAAATTAAAGGAGCAAGAATTTCGCTCTGAAAATGTCACAATTTTTATCAAAAGTGAAAAAAAAAAAAAATTCATTTTTCTCTCAATTCTGTATTAGTGACTTGGAAAATTTAAGGAAAAAAAAAATCGAAAATTTTTGAAAAAAAAACTTGCCTTGGGGATCAACTTTTAATTTATTCAATTAATTTGTGACTAGGAAAATTAAAGTGCGGAAGAGGAAAATCGGTGAGAAAGTGAGTCGCTACATTTCTTTAATTTAGGGCCAATTGAAAAAAATGAAAAAAAAAATTAAAAAAAAAAATTTCAAAAATTTTGGAATTTTTTTTTTCAAAAATTTTCGATTTTTTTTTTCTTAAATTTTCCAAGTCACTAATACAGAATTGAGAGAAAAATGAATTTTTTTTTTTTTTTTTCATTATTGATAAAAATTATGACATTTTCAGAGCGAAATTCTTGCTCCTTTAATTTTTTCAAAAATTCGATCAAGTGGGAAAAAAAAACGGTTGGCTGGATTAAATTGAAACTTCGTAGGGTTTTTGTGGGTATATTGAACAGTAAAAGGCACACTTAACATTAGTGGTTTCCGCAATATTTTTGATTGGGCGCTTGATTTTCCAAAAAACCACAAAAAGCCCTTTTTTGGTCGCTTTTTCAAATTCATGTAATGATTGAAAAAAAAATTTTTTTTCAAAATTCAATTGCCAATCCTTGTAGAGAATTTATTCAAGTTTTTGAAACCAACCTCAAAATTTCTGTGCGATCATTGGTTGCTGAGATATTGGTAATCAAAGACAAAATGATCTTTTTCCATTCAAACACCGATATCTCAGCGAGAAACGCTCGTATCGAGATTTTTAAAAAACCAAATTAAAGCTGAATAAACAAGCTATCCGGTCCATATAGAGGTTAAGTCGAAAAAAAAAATTCCACGTCCGTAGATTAAAAAAAAGAACCAAAAAAATTTCGAACATTTTTTTTTCGGTGGTTTTCTTATGATTATTCGAAAAATATTTTCAAAAAAAAAATGTCAAACTCAGATCCGAAAACTAGACACTTAGAGCTACAATTTGCTTTTTTTTTTTTGCTGTACGACCATTTTTGTATGAGTTACAGCCTGTTGAAAATCCCCCAAAAATTTGGATTTTTTTCTTGCTCCCTAAATTTTTGTGCGAAGTGTAATAAAAAGACATCCAATACGTAAACGACTTTCAATACGTAAATGAGTTGTTACTTTGCCCCTTAGAAAATTAATTTAAAAAATGGTTGAAGAAAAGTGCCGAACCGATTGAGAAAGGCTCAAAGAGAATTTTGAGTCTTTATGGATAAGCATTTTTTTCAAAACACATTTCACATTGGATAATTGGGTTTCGCCATTTTTTTCAACACATTTCACATTGGGGTGGGGGTCAAAACTTTTAAAGGCCAAATATAGAACGACAAAGATTTCCACATGACAGAATCATAAACTCAATATAACGAACTGTAAATTAATAGAAATTTTATCCTTCGACCGATGATGAAATCAAATAACTATTACACAAAAGAATTATTTATTCGGAAGCTCATTTATTCGAGAACGTGTATTCAGATTGTCTGCAGTTGGAGTCACCCAAATACTGATTCAAACAATCTAGACCATTGATATCTCCGAAATAGAAAGAAGTAGGTATCTAATATTCGTAATACCATCTATAGCAAAAACCCATATATCAAGGATACAAACTTCGAATGTGTAGATCTCAAATAGGCAAACGAGTGATGGTCCAAAATAGCGAACACCGAAATAGCAAATATCAAAGAAGTGGACGAGTTGCTTCATAATTTTCTGCCGATGTTCGCTAACACGTACGAGATTCTTCTAAACTCTTTAAGGAGGGATACGCATTTACATTAATCGAAGAATCAATTTATTTTCTTTAAGGGATAACACCACTCTAGAAATTTGGACAAATCGTTTTCTTTTGGCTTCAAAAATACTTTGGGGTCACAAAAACAACATGCAATTGGTCCTGCAGCGAATTTTGTTTTACGGCAGTTCTGTAAGTAAACGTATGAGCCAAACGTTTCGGTTGAAGCGTATAGTAACATCCAATGCCTATACGATACTGTTGGTTGTAAATTTTTGACAGACATTGTACCCTATATATGTCCCACACATCCGCACTGCACGCATAGATAGGTCTCATACTCGTATAGAGAGCGGCGCTGTAATCGTGGCAACAGCGCCATTTTCCTGCAGTCATAGCGTTGAGCTTCCTACGATCCGTCTTTCGCGAAATATTTTATATAAATTAAAAATGCGTGAAAATGTCAACTCAAATGCGATACAAAGGAACGTTTACAAGAAAAAAGAGCGCTTCCTAAAAGACTGAAAGCTACGGCAGCCATGTGTCAAGCAAATGCAGCTAAGGGGCCGTACGCAAATTACGTAACGCAATTGGGGGGGGGGGGGGGGTCGGCCAGGCGTTACGGTTTATTTACGTGTGGGGGGGGGGGGGGTCAAGATTTGCGTTACGTCACGATTTTAAAACTGCCAGAAATAGCAAAATTTCTGCATGTTCAAGTTTGAAATTTAAACCTCGAGTGCAATTTTACCGTGAATAGCTCACAGCTTTCTATACGCAATGTCAGTTAAGGGGAAAAATCACTGTGCAAGAACTTGCACAGCAGCTTTCCCACATGCCCTAAGCAAAATTTGAAGGAATTTTTTTTAATACAATTCTTGAAAATACATGCATTGAAAAATATGTTGGCACCATTTTCATCCACAAGTTCGAAAATTAACGGAGTTAAAGACACTTGAGTGAGGACAGGTAGTGCGACAGGTTAGTACTATCAGTCCCTACAAGTGTGGCATCATTTACAATAGGTATAGTACAGACTCTTATTATTTATTCTAGAAAAAAACGTAACCTTATATCAAGAAACACGGAACGAAAAATTTAAACGCCTTTTTTCAACCTTGTCTGAGCGAATACTCAAAAACTTATCAACCGATTTTCAATTTTTTACAAAACATTTTTGTAGTCGCAATGACTTAGGCTGTCAGTATCGGCTTTTTTAACATTTGATAACTACTACAGGGTGCGCCAGAGAAACTTACTTATTTGAAAAAATTCCCGCGCCGTGAGTTGGGCGGGTAGAGGGGCGAGAGGGGGCGCATCTGGAGGGGGAAGTTCCCAAGTTTGTTTCTCCCTCCAGTCAGTTGCCATCATGCTCTGGTCTAGAGAGCAGCGGGCCTTCGCAGTCGAGAGCTTCTTTTCTAACGGTCGCTCACTTGTTGGTACGCAACATGCCTTCCGCGCTCGCTTTGAAATTCCTCCTCACAGACTCGTTCCTGGCCGTAATTCGATTCTGTCGTGGGTTAACTCATTTCGGGAGTGTGGAAGTGTCGCTAAACCCAGAAATGGACTTCAACGGACCATCAGAACTCCGGAAAATGTCGAAAGAGTGAGACAGTCAGTTGTGCGTTCTCCCCGGCGTTCGACTCGCAAACACGCAGCTGCTATGGGAATTTCTGACACCACTGTTCGTCGAATTCTCCATGAAGACCTTCAATTTCATCCCTATAAATTGGCTGTTGTGCAAGAATTAACTGAACGCGATTTTGTTGCCCGTCAAAATGCATGTGAAATGCTGGTTGACAACCTGCCTGAAGACGCGGTCGTTTTTTTCAGTGACGAGGCTCACTTCCACATTTCCGGCTGCGTCAACAAGCAAAACATGCGTTATTGGTGTGGTGTAAATCCACGTGACCTTCACCAGAAGCCATTTAATTGTGAGCGAGTTACTGTCTGGTGTGCGATGTCGGTAATGGGAATAATTGGTCCTTATTTTTTTGAAGAAAACGAACGCGCAGTTACCGTGAATGGAGCTCGTTACAGGAACATGATCCAGGAATTTTTTCTTCCAAGACTCGAAGAAATGAACGTGAGGAACGTGTGGTTTCAGCAAGATGGAGCCACAGCACACACAGCACGAGACTCAATGAATTTGTTGCGACAACATTTCCCCGACCGCCTCATCTCTCTCAGAGGCGATCTCCAATGGCCGGCACGCTCTCCAGATTTGACTCCATGCGATTTCTTTTTATGGGGTTATTTGAAATCTCTGGTTTATGTCGATCGACCACGGACCATAGCACACCTCAAAAACAACATTCGCGACGCCATTGCCAACATACCGATTGATATGCTGCAAAGAGTGGATACGAATTTCAAAAATCGACTTCATCAGTGTATGCGCAATAGGGGTCGCCATTTATCCGATGTCATTTTCAAGACGGCATGAAACAAAAATTGGGATATTGTATTCTCAAATAAAAAAAAATTTAAAACAATAATTGAAGTACTTTTGTTTTTATTGACCTTTCAAATAAGTAAGTTTCTCTGGCGCACCCTGTATATTTAAAGACTGCTTGGATGCAGAAAAAGGGCCTTGGAAGTAGACAAAAATGTCCAAACGGTCTGCATTTTGTAAAAAAAAACCAAAATAAAAAAACGGCTACGCATAACGGTAGCTACATATGCATAAATATCGATAGCCTGTTGACTTTCAATTTACAGATAACCTTTCATAATGATATCGATGGGACAATGAAGAGAAATTTTCTTTTCGTCATCAAATCAAGGCTTATATCTCGGTTAAGGGGTGAGATGCAGCCAAAGGTGTGAAAAAACGAGCATTTGTAATCATTATTTTCAATAGTTTAATAAGTTTGTTCTACAAAAGTAGTAACTTCTTAATAAGTTTGTTCTACAAAAGTGGTTACACAGACTTTTTATGTTATATTTCAACTTGATTTGTACAAATTTTCAAAGAAAAATATTTATTATTTATAAAAATATCTCCATCTTTGTCGGACCCCCTTCGGCATGTAGTGCGTTGCGGTGACTCTCATAAAATTTTACTGAATCATTTGAATTAAAAAAAAAAACCGAAAAAAACATTAGTTTGATAATAAATCTAATCCTTAACCGGAGTTTTTTTAAAATAACAAAATGGCGGCATCCGACAGATAACTTTCGATTTACGACACAAAAATCGCTCGTGTATTGTTTAACAAGCGCCTCGCGATTGGTATATCCGCGTGCGGGCTCTGGGTGTAAACGACGCGGGTTCGATCCCCGGTAGCACTGTCTTTTTAAAAATAATAAACATATATTAATTAAATATAATAAATAATGCCTGGACAGGCGAAAGTAGCTACAGCGAGAGGAAGTTCGAAATTTTATAAATGTTAAATGAAGAAAAAAAATTATAAAACATCGATTCACCGGGGATCGAACCCGGACCGCAAGCATCGTTAATCTACCATGCTGCCAGCTCAGCCACGACGCTCATTGAGGATAAAGAAACATTTATGAAACACTCTTATCCATAATGTTTACTGTTTAAAAAACAAACGCCGAAACGACCGCGGCAAAGGCTCAAGATTTTTTTTTTAACCTTCCACGGTCGTTTCGGCGTTTTATTTTTTAACCAGCATTTTCGGCATAAACGGGCAACCGAGAGAAAACAATGATGTCGATACATGTTTTTCACTTTGAAATTCACTTAATGCATATTCCAATCCGCAGTACGGCCACACATATATGACGAGCTCGATCGCACGGAAAACCTCGCTCCGTTCGCCTATCAAGTGTACACGATTTGCGAGGGGCAGAAACTTTTTCCCCACCGAGCTACCCATTCGTGTTCACGCTGACTGCGATACCGACTTGAGCGGTGATCACGACTCGCGCGGCTACAAGGGAATCTGCAACCTCGACGGAGGCGATGATCATAAAATTATATTCCAGAACTCGCCGCTGCGATTTAGCGCCATTTTCGAGGCACGCCGAAAAGGCAAGCCTTGTACATCTCCCTACTAATCTTTGATCCCGGCATCTGTCGCTGCATCTAGCATAGATTGATGGAACTGTGAAGTAGCTTGCCCGCTATAGGGTCCTTACGCTTTTACCGACGGGGTCAAAATGAACGTAGCATATTTGCTACAATGACAGTTAAAGTGTTAAAAATCAAATTCTTCTCTTTTTCGTTTACATTATTCCGTAAAAATATTTTCGGTTGTATATATTGACCATGGTTCACATTTTATTTACGTGTGCGTATATGTATTGAGACGTACATGTCCGTCTCATGCGCGATATCCTCCACCACAAACGAAGAAAAAAGCAAATGATCTCGCGATAAGAATGGGGGAGGGGGAACCTACAACAAGGAGGACCTTCGAAAGACATGAATAAACACAAAAAATACAAGGTCCCAAAACAATAAGCGGAAACAAAGACGAGAGAGAGAACAAACAGAAAAGAACAAAAACAGTCAAAATTATAAACAGTTAACAATAAGAAAAAACGAATAGCAGTAAAGAAATAAAAACAGTATAAGAAGTTAACATTAAAAGGAACGATAAGTAATAAGAAGGGGAAGGGGAAAAAGACGTTGAAAAGGAAACAGAGAAAGCAACAAAAACGAAGGGAAAGTAAAATTCATTGAAAGTAAGAAAAAAGTTTAACAATAAAGGGGATGACGGGTAATTGGTAAGGGAAGGGGAACAACAAATAATAAAAAAGGATCATAAAAGCAATTCAATAGGAAAGTACGAACATTAATTAAGAATAAAAGGGAAGAGGAATAAATTGAAGCTAGGTAAACAGAAACTAGATATTAGGAGAGTAAAAATGGGAAGGAGGTATCAAATTGCCAGGCGATGCACACCCACACACATACCCACTTACACAAACCTGTAACACATAAAAACCGGCATAGCGGCGAAAAAAAGGAAGGAAAGGTATCAGGCACGGTCTTACATACAGGTCTGGAAATTCCCGTCGTGTGGGTAGTGCGCTTATGGATGCCAGATGTCCAGTTCATATATTGCTCACTGTCATTGCTGCGCTCTAACCTCCGGCGCGATGACGATGGGTTAGCGAAGTGAGATAGAGACAGCGCTAGCTTTTCAATCTCTGTATCACCTCAATGTATATTACTCGTTTTTCATATTATTGTAGACTATTATAACACGAAGTAAATCGCAAATGTTTATTTTACAAAGCCTCTGACCGCAAGCAGGTGCGAAACAGATGAACGATTTTGAGTTATTTGAATGAGATATCGAATTTGGCTCAGTGGCAAAGTTCTTGTCGCATTACCGTAGCATTTTAAGTTCCAATTCACTTGTCATTTTTTTAAATTTATAAATACGGTAGTTAAGTTTATTGGAGACCATTGTACCACGCAGTAAAACGCAAATTCTTATTTTACAAAACCAAAGAAAAGTGGGACAGCTCGGATGATCATTACAGCCTGCCAATTGATGTATCGTGCCGAAGAATTTCTGAAACGGGTTTCAATTACATATGTATTAAACGCAGTGAGCAGCCAAAATTAGACCAATTATTTAAGGCACGTGTAATTTACCTCTAAATTATCCTGATTGAGTTTTTCGCTCAATAAGTACTGAAAATCGTACTTGTTTGTAAGATAATGACAAAGGTCCATCGTCGATTAAAGGGATATTCGCAACCCTCGCGATCTCTCTTGGGTAAGGAATTCGTAATCTGGAATCTCCTGCTTAACCATTGCCGATTCCCAGTCATTCAGCCACTCGACTGAATCTTGCACGACGTATAAAGAATGAAGCAACCCAAACATTGTAAAAGGTCCCGTTCGATACTAGTGTACATTTGTTATTGAGAAAAGGGAAAGTAATGTATAAAAAATCAATCACTGTTGCACCTTAAGATGCTGGCAATATGGCGTGAGTCCTTGATTAGGCATTTTCCGATTTAACGCATCGAATATATTGTTCAGCTGTCGGCAATAAGAAACCGTTTGCTCGTATCCACGAAATCCTTCGCACCCATGCGACAGATAAAACTCTAACCCGGTCGCGACGGTGTTGCTAACTATCTGAAACACAATGAGATATTTGTAGATAACAAAATTGCACAAAGGAATTCTTATCTTTGAATAAAGCGCAAAAGTACCTGGGTAGCCAGTTGGACTCGCATTTTTTATGTATTGTTCAAAACAACGCGCCTGTTGGTTTTTTTTGGACACTGTCGGGCATTTGCTGGGTGGTTGATGTCCACGCTGAATAATACGTTGAAATATTCCCACGAGACGTAGTCATCCGTCGATTTCAACTGGGGGAGATAAGTAGTATTAGTTGGACTATGTGTCTATTTCTATTTCTGTTAGGTATCAACGATGACTTTTCTTCCAGGTCCTCCAGTATGCCAAGGGGAAGGTACGTATTGTCACGTCGCTAGAAAACGCGTGCGACACCCTATGACCAACGATCTTTGTCTTGATGAGGTTTTACGAAGAACGAGATTAGGCGCATACGCTTCGACAAGACGTCCAAACAATCCAAGTACCCACTCGAGTAACACAGAGGTCGAGATCGACAGACGCCCTCAACTTTCAAAAAGAACATGGGCCAGAACAAAAATTCTACGAAAGGCCGCAGCTCGAAAAATCAAACAGGAACTGACTCTAAACTTCACGCTGGCTATCCGCATGGATACAAAAAGAAGTCTGCATGATTTGACCCGGTAACCAGCGTGGAGCATCAAGACATCTGGGCCGTCTGAATCAAACGGTCACCGCGCTATCGCGAACGACTTAACCCGAATTTCGGCTACACACTTCATGCGCGTTCCGTTAACAAAGCGAATTGGCTCCTTCCACCAGCGCCATTATTTTCTAAGAAAAGGACCCGAAGACTACCTCCCAGTCACTCTAAAAATTCGAATGCGAACCAAGAAGGGCCAGTATGTAAAAAAGTCGAGTCAGGGTCCCGACAACGTCCATTATATTCAGAGCTCAGTCTCCCGTCAACTACCATTCAATCAAGTTCTTTTAATGATTGGTAATCCAGCAGCATAAAGAATACCTCCAATTAACTCTCATGTGAATCGGTCTTCTATCGATCCATATGCCAACAGTCTTCATTACTCGGGTCACCGAAGTTATTGTGCGATTGTATAATTTCTATCATCGGTCCGTAAAGATTAGTCAACCCTTCGACCTCGCGCCTAGTTCGTATTTCTATCTACGCATAGTGCCGTCGTAGTAAACAGATTAAATATACACACGACCAGCGTAAAGTCTTGCAAATGTCTTACTAACGATTACACGAACGAGAACTCCGGCCCAAGAGCGAAGGCCCTTGTAACCCGACCGACAACAAACCACTCACGCGAGCGACCGTGCGTCAACCACCACCAATGTAAGCAACTCTACCTTTGCGCTTTGTATCTCTCACCGTAGCCCTATTCGTTTTAACCCAGCCAATAATCTCATAATAAATCACATAGTTATTTATTATTACCCCCCCCCCCCCCCCCCATTATTTATTATTACCCATTTTTACCCTCATCATGTGCTATTACGCTAGACGTAGGCCACAAAGAGGGGAATAAAAATATTATGCTCGCGTCCCTTCCGTATGTGACATTAATTTTGGGGGCTCAACCGAGATTTTCAAAAGGGAATGTGCTAATGAGTCCAATGTCTGAAGACGAATCAACATCGAGCTCATTAAATCTAAACGTTACTGAAGATCCAACAGAATAGTCGGGACATTCAACAAGAAGTTCCAACGCTAAATTAGTGTCTGGTCTCGAACCGCCTACAAAAAGACCGATAAAAAAAACTAAATCTGTCCCGAAAATACGAAAAAGAAAATCCAGTAACCATGTCGCTAGGAACAAATCAGTTAATATCCCTATAAGACGCCATTAGCTACGTCCCGGAGTTCGACGGGAAAAATATCGCTCTATCAGAATTCATAGCGGGATGTGAAGACGCAAAAGACATGCTTCCTCCCGAAGCGGAAAAGCATCTTGAAAAATTGATAAGAAACAAATTTAAAAATTAAGGCCGAGGTGCCATTCACGGGTCAAAATTCGAAATGGTAGTAGAACTCGTAAATTTCCTCAATAAAATATACGCGCCCAATAAATCTGAAATGCAATTGTCGGGAAAGCTCAGTAACATATTTCAAGCAAGTGGCGATAGTGTCATAGATTTTTCCGCCAAAATAAGGAAGAAGGCAAGAGAAATAGTTGAAGCGCGAAAATTAACCAACAATGGAACGCAAGACGTGGCATTCAAGAACGCAATAGACAGTTATTTCCTCACATGCTTCAAACGCGACCTAAAGGAAGAAATGGAACGATTTCCTCCGTGCGACAACGGTACAGCCGCGATTGACCACGCTATACAAATTGAACGCGAAATCGCGTCGCGGAAACAGCTGTACTCAGTGAAACCCGAAAAACCCGTTCGGTTCAAGTCAGTAACGATCGGTACCACTTGCACAAAAGAAAATCATCCGACCGAGGTTTGCCGGTTCGCGACCCTTATATACCAAATCTGCAAGGGTCAAGGTCACAGTGCCAATGAGAGCAGAAAAAAACCAAACGAGCAAGGCTCGGTCATCTGCCAAATTTGCAAGGAACCCGGTCACACCGCCGACAGGTGTTACACCGATCAGAACTCTCGCACCACAACCTGTCAATTGTGTAGAAACCCAGGGCACACAGCCGACAAATGTCCTTCGCGAGGCCGGCCCACGAATTTCTCAACCGACTGGAAACGTCAGTCCGCCGGCCCACAATGCCAGATGTGCAAAAAGATCAGACATACGGCAGAAAAATGTTTCCAACTAAAACTTGGAGCACCTAACTCTAACCAACCCATTTGTCGGTACTGCAAACGGGTAGGCCACGCGATAGAGAATTGTCGTACTCGCGAATACTATAACTCACGCCATCAGCCGGGAAACGGTCTGGATACCCCTCAAGAGGACGCACCGAGAGGATCCACTATCCCAAAGCGTCCGACGACCGCGGTTGCGACAATCACACCGGCCAAACCAATCCTACCTACACAATAAACGCGGAAGATTTCGTTAACGTACCCTCAGTGTGTATCGGAGCGCACCCAGAGAAAGGAAAAATATCGATGTTATTGGACAGCAGCGCTATCGCTAATCTAATTAAAAAACAGTACACGGAAAATTTTCCAGACATTGACAAACAAGATCTCATAAGACTCAAGGGAATAGCCGAACCGTCGATCCTCACGTTAGGCAGCGTAATCATACGGGTATTGAATTTCGCGACTCTATTCCACATCATACCCGACGAAGTACAACTCCGGTACCCTGGTTTATTGGGGGCCCGTTTCTTCTACGCGACAAAATCCAAAATAAATTTCAAGACGAAATGCCTTGAATGTGAAGGCAAGGCATGGGCGTTCGAACAAACAAACGTACCCGAAGAGTTTATAAAAATCCCCGCGCGTTCGGAAACTTCGTTTCACGTAAGTCGAAATCCGCACGTTAAAAGAAGGGTATATCCCGTCTTTAAAAATCCGTGAGGGTGTCTACACCGACGACTGCCTGGTAACAAACATCCACGGAAAGGCTCATTTGAAGATTTTCAATACCACAAATGACGCCGTAAGACAGTTCGTGCCGGTCGCAAAACTACAGGAAATCGACATCGTGGAAAATCAATCCAAACAAAAACCAGATTGCAAAACAATTTGCGATTCTAATCCAGTTCCTCGCGATGCTACTCCAATTTCTCGCGACCATCCCAATCCAAAATCAGATTGCATGACAGTCTCCAATTCTAATCCTAATTCGGACGTAGATTGCATGACAACTACACCGGTCCAGAGCCCAGTAATGGCCAATCAAAAAAATCAACAAGACACGTCGAAATAAAACTTTGCCAACGCCCTAACGAGAGCGACGATCCAGGAAAACAAAGCCAAAACAAAAACCCCAAACCAAAACCAAATCAAAACCAAAACGAAAAAACCAAAACAAAATCAAATCAAAACCAAAACGAAAAAACCAAAACAAAATCAAATCAAAACCAAAACGAAAAGGAAAAATCTAAATCAACTCAAAAACAAAACTCGAACAATAGTCCAATCTCAAAAACAAATGAAAAATTGAAAAACGAGGGAAAGCAAAATCGAAATTAAAACGTAAATTCCATCGCCACCTCCGAGTCAACATCGCCTGTAACCAAACCCAATCCAGATCATCCGAAAATAATCAAAAATCTATTGCGACTAGCCCACTTGGTCGAGGAAGAATTCGAACACGTCGAGCAAATTATCGAAACATACTCAGACAGGTTTCACATAAAGAGTGAACCTTTAGAATCCACACATGTGCTTCGACACAAGATCCCTACGATCGACGACTTACCGAGCAATACCAAACAGTACAGGTTTCCACCAGTCCTTAAGGGCGAAGTCCAGCGTCGAGTGGACGAGCTATTAGAGTCAAGAGTAATAAGCCACTCGGAATCCCCAAACAATAGTCCTGTCTGGATAGTACCGAAAAAAACAGACTTCAACGGCAACAAACGATGGCGGATGGTAATTGACTTCCGAGCCCTAAACGAAAAAACGATCGGCGACTCTTATCCACTACCTAATATCACAGACATTCTGGACCAATTGGGGCATGCGAACTATTTTTCAGTATTTGATCTAGCATCCGGGTTCCACCAAATCGAAATGAATCCCGAAGATAAACCGAAGACCGCTTTTTCTACGCCTCATGGGCATTACGAATTTTCTCGAATGCCTTTCAGGCTCAAAAATGCCCCAGCGACTTTCCAGCGCTTAATGGATATAGTACTGAGTGGACTCCAAGGAGTATTCCTTTTCGTCTATCTCGATGACGTAGTTATCTACGCAAAAGATTTAGAGGAATACGGAAATAAGACTCGCGCGTTGATGGACCGACTACGCAAAGCCAATCTCAAACTGCAGCCAGATAAATGTGAATTCCTCAGACCTGAAGTAAATGACCTCGGTCACATAATCGGAATGGAAGGATTGAAACCCGACCCTAACAAGTTGTTAGCAGTAAAAGAATTTTCCATTCCGAAAAACGTCAAAAACATTCACCAATTCTTGGGTCTAACAGGATACTATCGCACGTTCATTAAGAATTTATCAAAAATCGAAAAACCTCTGACCCATCTTTTAGAAGACAAGACCGATTTTGACTGGACGGACGAAATACAGGCAGCTTTCGACATTCTCAAAAACAAACTATGCGAAGCTCCTATCCTCCAGTACCTCGATTTCGATAAACCATTTATCATAACGACAGATGCTTCCGGCTACGCCTTAGGCGGAGTCCTATCGCAGGGAGAAATTGGAAAAGACAAACCGATAGCATATACATCTTGTGTATTACGCGGTGCAGCCCTTCGGTACGACACGTACGAAAAAGAGGCAATGGCAATCGTCCACGGCGTAAAGGTCTTCCGCCCTTACATCTATGGTAGAAGGTTCATACTCGTTACGGATCACAAACCCTTAATCTGGTTCAGGACCGCCAAAGACGCTAACGCACGCGTTCTTAAATGGCGACTTAAGCTTTCCGAATACGACTACGACGTCGCTTACAAACCCGGACCGCTCAATTCAAACGCCGACGCCCTATCGCGAAACCCGATAGAAAAATTAGAGGACGTTAAGACAATTCTACAATCTCAACCAAAGCAGACCGAGAATTAAAAAACCGAGTTGAGAGATTTGGCACGTAAGTTCCAAGAGGCTAGCGATAGCGATGATGAAAATAAAAATCCAATGACCTTTACCTTGCGACCAGATGTCCACTCCGTCCCGCGTGGGAAAAATATAAACAACGTCACTCGCTCTCGTGCGAAGAGCGATATAGAACAAGTGCACGAATCATGTGGCAACTCCACTACCGTTAAGGCTGACGCGCCGGCAATCAAACACATAGACGTGCACTCCGAAACTCGACGTCTTGCGCGTCGAACGCGTAAACCCATAAACTACGCAAAGAGTAGCGACGATGAGACGAAGGCCGAGATAATAAGACCCGTACGCACTAGGCGACCCGCCGAGGGCATTGCCCCGAAATCAGCGGAGGGCCCTGACCATCGCAAAGCACTCCCAATCCCTCGCTCCAGAAACCACGCCGATCTCAATTCCGATCATTCGACAAATTCAGATTCCAGCTCTTTCGATTCACAACCTTCCGAAGATGAGGATTCTCCAGCGGAGGGAAGAAAAACATCAGAATCCGAAATTGCTAATTGCGTCAATACCGAAGAGTTGTTCCATTTTCGGAACGATAATCTGATTTATTTCATCGACCCAACGGGTAAGCCGTGTGACCCTGGAGAAAAGAAATTACTAGAGTCAAACAAACTTCCCGTTTGGAAGGACGTATCAGTAGGCCAAGCCTACAGTAAAAAAGATCGGAAGAAAATATCACCTCGCATTGGTCATTCGTGGTGAATTACCTGAATCGTTATCTGCAGTATCACAGAATTTTTATATTTGTGTAAAAGAGTTAAAAGAACAATGCAAATCTCTCAAAATAGAGTCGGTGAGTCTATATCAATTTCAACATGTTGATAATCTAACATGGTCAGATGGCAATTAACATCCTGAAGGAAGAGTTCACAGGCAACCGGATAAGAATATTAATTTGTCTGGGAACGTTACGTTACATACCGGTTGAAGAGCGAGACTCGATTTTCTACGAAATGCACAAAGCTCCAATCGGAGGCCACAAGGGTGTATCAACGAACTATAATAGAATCAAACGCGAATATTTCTGGGAGGATTTGAAATCAGATATCCAAAGAAGAGTCCAACAATGCCTCGAATGCCAATTGAAAAAACTAGTCAGAGTCAAAACTAAACAACCAATGATAATAACCGATACCCCAGGAACTAATAGACACTGTAGGTCCTATGCAACACACTTCAAATCAAAATAAATACATTCTCACGATCCAAGACCATCTGTCAAAATATTGCGTCGTAATTCCGCTTCCAAATGCACTAGTGACAACTATCACTGATGCATTCCTAAAAAGATTCATATGCATATTCGGCGCACCCAAGGCATTATTAACGGATTAGGGAAGTAACTTTCTCAAAGGGTTGATGAAAAGGATTTCGAAACGATTCCGATTCAAACAGTTCCGAACGACGGCGTTCCATCCGCAATCCAATGGGTCGCTCGAGAGGTCTCACCACGTGTTGGCCGAGTTCTTAAAACAATACACAGATAAAGATAACGAGTGGGACCAATGGTTGGAACTAGCCATACTTTCTTACAATACTAGCGTGCACGAAAGGACGAAACACACTCCTTATGAAGTCGTTTTCGGGAAATTGGCGAGAGTACCATCGAGCAAATCCCCTTCGCGGAGCCGATCAATTACCCAACTATCACGGGTATCTAATCGAAGTAATAACGCGAATAAACGGAATCTGTAACCTCGCATACGGAAATTTGGTCTCATCGAAGGAACGTTCAAAAAGGTACTACGACAAAAATACCAACCCTAAAGAGTTCAAAACAGGAGATTACGTCTACTTGCAA
Organism: Ophion obscuratus; assembly: GCA_964007375.1. NCBI lineage: Eukaryota > Metazoa > Arthropoda > Insecta > Hymenoptera > Ichneumonidae > Ophion > Ophion obscuratus. Next base: position 15,699,518 of record OZ023316.1, on the reverse strand, counting down.
AAAGGTCCAAAACCGGGTAAACTCAGAGACCACTATACAGAACCGCATAAGGTTTTAGAAAAGCTATACAAAGATAACGCAAACATTCAATATAATAACAAGATACGCGTAGTCCATGAAAACAGATTGCGATATTCACATATCAATTCCGAATCCAAACTCAAAAGAAAGCATAAATCAACCAGAGCTGACGAATCCGATTACAATCCCAATAATTAATGAACAACTGCAACGGTTACGCTGGTTATTTTTCAGATGGCAGCTACCAACCTTATTTGAATAGTGTTGTTGCTCAACCCCGTCACCGCTATGGTGGGGTATGATTGCGGGTCGAGCGCGTCCAACATAACGTTATCCTTGTTGGATGTTCAACCTTGCGACCGAGCCGCCCCTAAAACCCTAACCTCGAACCAATATATACAACTGTTACAACTCAACAATTATTCAGAGACACTGGTAATACAATGTAAAATTGAGATACTCAGAATAATTGATTATGTCACGTTTCTATAGTCAGCAATTGACAAACAGAATCTTTAGAAAATACCAATCGAAACTCGTGTGAGGACATGCATAATTACGGAACGACTAGGGTCAGCGACACAATAATAACAGGGTTAAAGGTTAATCAAACAACTACGAGCAGCATCGCCCCGCCGGCCATCTTAAGACGGAAGGGAAAAACGTAGATTCCCTTATGATAAGTCAATCTACGTTTTTTTTTTTCAAATTCAGAAAATTTGAGGGGCAGACAGCTGTTCGTCTATCTATTTGACGTCATTTGGCAAAGTTTCGACGGGATCTGAAGAGCCGTTTCAGAGATTTTTGGGTATCTATAATTGTTTTACCATACCGATCGCGATAAGGTGTCATTCCGTCTTAAAGACAACGGCGAGTGTAATGACGCTTCGTACTCAGACCCTTATGGTACTTGGGACAACGTTGTTGTCCAAGGAACAGTAAAAATAACTCTTCGAAGTCACTCAGCTCAAATCACGCTAAACTCGAATCAAATCCATTCGCGTTCCGGCACTACCTGCGCATTGCTCTCATCTTCGTGTATCGATCCCGATGGTGGATACACCTTTTGGAATCCAAGGCCGCGCGAAAATTGCGGATTCGATAAGTACGGCATTGTTTACGAAGGAATGTCCGGAACAATTGTTGATATCGAATCAAAGCATCAAAATACAGTATACTCCGTAACTTCCAACAATATAACATTTGCGCTCGCGGCCAAAGAGACCGACCATATTTGCGGCGATAGCATCTTTAGTACGGAACACCCTAAACTGTTTATCTTCAAAACCACGCAAGGTGTCTCCTTTACTGTCTGGGGAAAGCACCCAGTTGAAAACCTCGATATATTCGCCTACGTCAATTCCAAATTCATATATGTGGAGCGGCATATCCGCCAGCAAATGGAATCCTTGTATTACGACATGCTCATACAACAATGTAACAAAGAGCGTCAAATGCTCCAAAACAGCTTGTCTTTGGCGACGCAAGCTCCAGACGAATTTGCGTACAAAGTAATGAAAGGGCCCGGTTATATGGCGGTGCTTGCCGGCGAGGTAGTGCACATCGTTAAATGTATACCGATCGAGATGAGGTTGATCAGGTTAAAAGAATGTTACGAACAATTGCCTGTCACTCGTATGAACGAAACCTATTTTCTCACTCATAAAACCCATATACTAACTAAGAAAGGAACTCAAATGACCTGCAACTCCCTGCTCCCTCCATACTACTCTTTGGAGACACGTGGTACATTAAAATCCTGCCCGCTCCGGACGAAGCCATCTCACCTGCGAGTATGTTCCCTGTAGAAAAACCCGCTGTCTTAAGTCACGTGGCACGGGGGATCAGCGGTCAAAGTACTGCGAATCAAGGAATGACGTTAATGAATCTCCTTGATAGCAATAGCCTCGAACACCTCACGAAATCGATCTGGAATCGCACCTGGGGAAGATTCGTCCAATTTGGAATGGCGGGTGCCGGTATCGTCGGCCTACTGGTACGTGCGGTCAATCTCCTCGTCAATACCTACAGCCTACACACCGTGTACGGCTGGTCTATCTATCTCGTTGGTGCAATATGGGACTCAGTCACACATCTCCTGATCCACTTGGCTAAGCGACTGAAGAGAAGAGAAACGTCAACACATGTGGAGGCCGATGAGGAGCTCAAGGAAGTCACAGCAGCCCCGCCAGCTGAACCAGAGAGCCATGCGGAGAGCCACATGCTCCAACCAACGGTGCGCAACCTATATCCCAACGTATCCGACTACCCAGAGAGTAACCAACCGCCCAAACCACGTTCCTTCCCTTGAATTGTCACGAGGAGACATATGATGAACTTAATCATACTAATAATTCATTTTTTTTTGTTGCCATTATTCTTTTAACCTCGTCGCATATAAGTAAATATATATATACGGAAAGCGGAAAAAGAAAGGAATCTTTACAGATATATATATTTTTTTATATTTTTACTTCAATTTTTTACTTACAAAAGCACAAAATTTGTCAAACCACGAGAGACCCAAATAGCCACTGTTATTTTGCGACAACAATTGGTTGAGTATAAATGAATAACGGAATTGCTGCGCGAGAAGCTGAAGGGCTGTGGAGATAAGAGAACGTCAGGGGTTGTATGCTCCGAAGACGCCCTCTGCTGTCGACCACGCTGGTTGGTCCCAATCATCCTCGGGATGAACCTGTCCCCAGCGCCCCTCGAACATCCATCGGATGGAGTATACATCGAAACCAGTCTCCTAGTCCAACAACCGGAGTATTCTCTGATGCTCCGAGCTCTCTGCACGATGAGATTGCGCCATCTTCCCAAACATCTTCACCAGCAGCTGCATGGAAAAAACACCCCGGAATTAATAATAAGCGGGGATCAGTGGGTCATCATATGAGGACGACAACCAAGACTTACCGTTTCAAAATCCATGTTTGACGCACCAGAGCAACGGTTTAGCAACGACGTCAAGCAAGACGGACAGAATGAATTAAAAATTCTCACAACCATCGTTTCAATACCCTTCGCTCCACCACAATCTACTCCGATTGAGCGAGACGCTCACTCCAAAAGGGGGGAAGTGTCACGTCGCTAGAAAACGCATGCGACACCCTATGACCAACGATCTTTGTGTTGGTGAGGTTTTACGAAGAACGAGATTAGGCGCATATGCTTCGGCAAGACGTCCAATCAATCCAAGTACCCACTCCAGTAACACAGGGGTCGAGATAGACCGACGCTCTCAACTTTTACCAAGAACATGGGCCAGAGCAAAAATTCTACGGAATGCCGCGGCTCGAAAAATCAAACAGGAACTGATTCCAAACTTTACGCTGGCTATCCCCATGGATACAAAAGGAAGTCTGCATGATTCGACCCGGTAACCAGAGCGGAGCATCAAGACATCCGGGCCGTCTGAATCAAACGGTCGCCGCGCTATCACGAAAGACTTAACCCGAATTTCGGCTACACACCTCATGCGCGTTCCGTTAACAAAGAGAATTGGCCCCTTCCACCAGCGCGATTATTCTCTAAGAAGAGGAACCGAAGATTAGCTCCCACTCACTCTAAAAATTCACATGCGAACCAGGAAGGGCCAAAAAAAGTCGAGTCAGGCTCCCGACAACGTCCATTATATTCAGAGCTTAGTCTCCCGTCATCTACCGTTTGATCAAGTTCTTTTAACGAGTTGTAATCCAGCAGCATAAAGAATACCTCCAATTAACTCTCATGTGAATCGGTCTTCTATCGATCCATCTACCAACAGTCTTATTCGGGTCCCCGAAGTTATTTTGCGATTGTATACTTTCTATCATCGGTCCGTAAAGATTAGTCAATCCTTCGACCTCGCGCCTAGTTCGTATTTCTATCTATGCATAGTGCCGTCGTAGTAAACAGATCGAGTATACACACGACCAGCGTAAAATCTCGCGAGCGTCTTGCCAGCGATTACATCAGCGAGAACTCCGGCCGAAAAGCGAAGGCCCTTGTAACACGAGCGACAACAAACCACTCACGCGAGCGACCGTGCGTCAACCACCACCAATGTTAGCAACTTCACTTTTTCATTTCGTATCTCTCACTGTCGCCCTATTCATTTTAACCAGGCTAATAATCTCATAATAATTAACATAGTGTCAATCGTACACAAATCTGTCGAATTATTCCTTTGTACCGAAAACTTGCGTCAATTCCTTAACTTTATTCTTTCCCACCCACCACCCCTTTTTACCCTCTTCCCGTGCTATTGCGCTAGGCGTAGGCAACAGAGGGAAATAAAAATATCATGCTCACCGTGAAACATTAAGACAAGACCGTGTGTTGCTTGGTCATTGAAGTCGGTGGATTTTGGCTCGTCATTGCCTAAATCTGTTAAGCCGGTGTAAGTCAAGTTCTTCGAACAAGCTGCCACAGATTTCCGGAGGTTAATTTCGTTAAACAGTATTACGCCGTGACGCTGCAGTGGACTTTTGGAAGCGAAATGCTGTTCCAGTAGTTTCGCAAAATCCTCATCGAAACCAGACTTCGTTTTGATTAATGAGAAACAGCTGCGAATAGATCTCGTGCACGGTAATGGCAGGGTATTGTTCTTGCGCAAAAACTCCAGGAATCCTCGAGTAGTATACCTGTGACAGTTCTAACGCAGGTCCTCTGAGGGGTGGGGGGGGGTGCGGGGCGGGGGTTGACGTCACGCGAGGAGGGGGAAGTCGTTGGAGCGGTGGAGGGGGGTATATATCGATTATCGATTAATTGATTATTGATTATTGATCTTTATATATTTTAAATTTTTTGTCGATTTATTTTTTCCTTATATAGTTTATTTCATGGATTTTATTATTTGGCCGCTCTCGCCTAAGAGCCAAGTTGGTTGACCCGTGTCGCTGAGAGAAGCGATCGGATTACACGTATGCATGAGAGAGAGCGAGAATGAGAGATGCAGCGACCGCATCGCATGCATGTGAGACAGAGCGACTCATCTGTATGTATAAAGACATATACACTTTAGACATTCAATGATTAAAGCGATTAGGTTTCTTGGGGATTTCACCCAAACAAACCCACGAACGTCTTCGAACATCTATTGAACGCTTTCGAACGTCTCACGAACGTCTCACAACGTCTCACGAACGTCTCTTGAATGTATCCGAACATCTCAAGAATGTCTCTTGAACGTCTCTTGAACGTCTCACGAACGTCTCACGAACGTCTCTGAACGTCTCACGAACGTATCCGAACGTCTCCGAACGTCTCTTGAACGTCTCACGAACGTCTCCGAACATCTTATAATCGTCTCTCGAACGTCTCCGGACGTCTCACGAACGTCTCATGAACATCTCCGAACGTCTCCGAATGTCTCCGAACGTCTTTCGAACGTCTCTTGAACATCTCATGAACGTCTCCGAACGTCTCTTAAAGATCTATCAAACATCTACCGATGAATATCTTCGAACATTATCGAGCGAGTATATTAAATTATTTTCCATCAATTTCCAAATGAAAAAAAATTGGTTCACTTTCCAGAGCAATACTTTATACATCTGTGTAATCTCATAACAGATGACGTAACAAAGAAAGGGGTGAGGAGAATAAAAAAATCGCATGTCACATTTCATTTATTTGCATTAATGTTTATGATTCAACCACCAATTAAATATTTTTAATACATTTTGTCATGCACAATATTTCCATGTTTTTCGCATCGTAGAGTATAGCTCAGTCCTAAGTTATTTACTTAAGGTATCCATAACGCCAAAGTCCACGTCCAACGTTTCAATAACGAGATCATTTTTTATATTTAATATGTTAGCTAACCATTCTCCTTTTTCATGGCCGTCAACATATGCAATACGATACATATCGTCTGCCGTTGGGCCCACATCTGCAGCCGTTATTACACCTTCAGCCATGCTATATGAAACGTTTCCGTAGGTCCACTTTAGACAATGATGACTCCGAATCAGCCATGACGCTTCGTATCTCTTAGATTTTTTTGAGAAGTTTCCATGGTATGATACTCGCGAAAATGTAATGAGAGAGTACACATCCCGCTCTCAGAATCGCGACTTCCTTCAAAACAAAGTTTCTCCCGACAATAAACCCTTGTAGATCGACAAATATAGGTACAGACATAACGATGATGTATTGACTCGATCAAGTCGATAGCAAGATCAATTGATGACTGAGGTCAGTATTAAGAAAATCATGTTTAAATTAATCATTCATTGAGCAGTGGTTACTTGCTGATCTATATAATTTTACGAACCATGTTTGTCAACGGACAATATTCAACAACGCGATCGTGCAAGATCAAACAATAGGCAGTAATATTTGGTGGCAAATCTTCCTTGCATTCAAACTCTATTCACACGTCCACGGTAGCATTTTCCACAGAATCGTTCTGGCGCGAGCAATCGATAACCGTGAAAGGGCCGTTATAATGAAACTTTGCGATAGTGAGCAAAGAATTATCACTATTACTTTTTGTCAAAGTCCAAATTCGAATCATCGTAAGGATAGGATTCCGAGTTGAGATAAAGTTTAACATTGGCGAGTTTGCAGTCGTCGAATAATGTAATGTCCTGTGCCATAGATTTGTTTTGCCAGTCTGCAGCGCAAATACGGACAAATCTTGGTTTCTCTAGCTGGGAGGCAGCTTTTATAGTCCATAAATGTTTCGTTGTGCTTTGAAGGAGTGGATACTGGTATAGATACCAAGAGCGAAAGCTCATATTCAAGTATCGCCCACTTTCCAATATTCGAAGTAATGACACTTTAATTACCTCATGTAATATTACGTGAGGCATACGCCATTGTATCATGAGCAATTCAACTTCTGCCTCTACTAATGGATGCTGACCGAATACGCAATTATTATCATTGCGTGAACGTATCAGAATTAGCTCATGACGAGCATTGATAACAATGCGCTTGTAATCTTCGCAGAATCCTGGCAATATGTTGAGAGAAACACAATATGTTCCCACATTATTATGTGTTACATCCCACGCAGCATTTTTCAAAGCATGACTCCTCTCAGGGTTTAGAGAGATGTAGATTTAAATCGTAGTTGTTATTCCAACGTTTCGATTGCGACCAATCTCTAGACCATCAAGCTCATAACGAACTTCATCAAACATGAATACAACGCAATTGTTTCCCAATACTACTCTTGCTTGATCATCTGGTTTTTTAAGCACCGTGAACTTTCCCTCAACGTAGAGAAAACTTTCAGAAGGTAGGCTGTACAAGTTTTGGTGTTGTATAGGAATTCGTATTTCATCGCTGTGTCCAAACGTTGAGTTGGCATATGGATTGTACGTACGAGCCTCAATTTTGATGACACGATCGTCAAAGATTTGCTTCCCACTGATATTCAAAACTTCAGTCATTATTTTGCCTCAAGTATGTCGTACAATAGATCCCAGAGATTTTAAAAATTCACGATTCGCTGCACTGAGTTTCTTCTTTGCGGGTAATTTAACACTCAATGCCGCTTGTCTTCTTGCAAGAGTATTACCGTGTGCGATTGTATCATCTCGCGCAGAAATATTGTCTCTGGTGTATTCTGTGTCGTACAGAATGAGCATCATAAGCGTTGCTTTCATATGTGCAAACTCACCGTAATTTCTTCTCCTCGAAAATCGAGTAGTTTTCCCTTTTGATCCACGATACGTTTCGTTAGATCCGTAATGCTTCGCACAACGATCGGAAGATAAATGATTTGCGCAGGCGTTTCCAATATCTTATATCCTGGTGGTACACTCGGCAAAAATTCATATATCGTGTGTACACGCTCGCCTTTGCAGTACGCGCCAGTGGTGACACTACATTCTATGCGGATAATGTTGACATTCATTATGTTTATCGGTACATCAGATTCCTGCCATTTCCAGGGATGCAGTATTCGATTTGATGAAAATCCCAACAGGGATCCTACGATGTCGGATTTACTGAAATGTATTCTGTACGTACATCTGATTTCGCTCTTTAGTGCATTAAGGTCTGCATAGACTACGACACTTATTGCGACACAAATGTCTGACACTAATGTCCGTTCTGTTCACACATAAGACGGTTTCGGTGTCCCAGAAAGTGTCTGTACTGTGATGTCGCTACACAAGTGTCTCAGGCGTTCACGCACAAAACTACTGACACAGCTGCAGTACCCGCTCGGATGCCATGGAGAAAAGCTGTGCGGCGGCAGCCGTAATTTCGTGCGCTGTTATTAAGGGGCTATACCAGTGCGACACTTTAAAAAGATCGATTTTTTTGCCTTTTTCGACAATTTATTCTTTCAAGAATATCATTATCATTTAAATTATATATGTCAATATCATTTTATCTTGCAAAAATCGATAGTTAAATCTCTAAACGCATTTTTCTCGAAATGAGATTTTTCAAATATGCTGACAGTGTAACTCAAAGAGATCCGATTGACTTGAAATTTGAACTGAGTACTCTTGAATATATTTACTCTACAATGACGTAGGATATTTTTGATTGGATGAAAATTGACGATTTGGCATTGAAAAAAACGACCATTTTATAGGCAAGAAAAGAGACTTTTTTCATAACTACGCTATTTTGTTAGATTTTGATATTTTTCAAAAATCCTACGTCATTGTACAGGAAATACCTTCTACTTTAACGACATTATTTTCCTTTTTTGGTTTCAGCTACTCAATCAGCCGGAATCATGTCAGCAGTGGAGGAACTTTTTTTTGCGCCTGCGAAGGCAGCGCATTAGTCGCTTGGATCTCAATATTTACCTATGAAAAAATTACTTAATATAGGTCAAATATATTTTTAATTTTCCAAAAGATTTAATTGAGTACTTTTCGTCCAAAAAGTCCTGAAAATCACCCAAATTTCCAGCGTTCACACTGGTATAGCCCCTTAAGCTATGTTCTTTAATTATGAATTTTTCTGCCAACTGTAGTCGATATTGTGCCAAACTGTTCCGCCAAGCATTGAAGTGCTGCCTGTTTTTTTACTCTATTTTTTATAATCAGCATAACATATTTGCCAAAGTTCAAGCAGTCCTTCCACAAAAAATATCAAATTTTAAATGCTCTCCTTGCTCCACGTAATGGCCATTTTGATTTAACGCGGGTCGCGAGTGTCTGGATAATTTCGCGCCGGTTCGAAAACTTGGACACTGCCGCAGACACTCCTACACAACCTGTTCACACGGCGCTCGACGCGACACCTAGCGAGATGTCGCAATAAATGTCCCGAGATCAGACAGTGGTGTTCACACACAGACACTCGATGTATACATTGAGTGTATACACCAAAGTGTCGTAGTGTAAACCTACCTTTATGATCAGCACGTAGCACGATTGGGTATTCGCCATTTTCATCGAGGTCATCGTTATCAATCTTTCGAGCGACAATTTCATTTTCAACATTATTACCCCTATCAACCCCTTTGAGTACAATTGCACAAATCAGATACGCATTTATGGCTCTCAGTTCATAGGATCCTTCAGGGATTATAATTTCCATGTCATCATTGTCAACGTAAAATTTGTTGTTTGATGAATTCGCATTTGGTTTTGTGTGATAAGTTTTGAAATCCGTCAAACCGAGCTCATAACAACCATCATTGAAATCTATAGCGGGAAAATAATTTGCGGTTAGAAGGCTACTCTTGCCGGTCAACATAAGCGTCAGTGACATGTTTCCCTCGAATACTGAGTTGATTGACACATTATCATGGCTTAAATACACATTGAACATCGGCGTTTTGAATAAATTGCAAGCACAATTACCCGCAAATACTCTGATTATAATTCTGATAAGATGTTCGAGTGTATTGTATTTTTGTGGGATTTGGTCCAAAATATCGCACCAACTCCTTGGGCGGTCGAAAATTTCCAAAACTATCAAAATATATTATATGACTCCCCCTCTTGGCATAGGCTACCCAGTGCGTACCGGGACCATGGGCATTGTCCAAATTTACTATACCGCTCTCATCTAGTTGCACTCTACGACAAAATGGTAAATGATTGCGCATGAAGACCCCTCTGAAGAATGGTATGCGCATGCGTCTGGCTAAGCATTCCAATTGTACATTAATTGTTACACCCATGGGCATTTTCACCGTATTTTGGTTTTTTTTCTTAGTTAAACATCCTTGTCCATGCTTGTAGGGAGTGAGATAGAGTCCATAGCCTTCTATAGCTCGATTATGACGTTGTATTTCTTCAAGTTGACGGTGCGCCGCTTTGCTATCATTCACAGCCTTTGCCCAGCTGTCTCACCAGCCAGTGAACCAAGAACTCCTAGCAATGGTAACATTGGCAAAATTCCGCCACGCTTTGCTATCGGCAGTACTCTCTTCTTAATGGATTTTTTTTCTTTGTCTTCATTCCTATGTCGAATTTCGTTTTTGTTTTCATAGCCGCCCAAACAGCGGTCGCTGCTGGTGTCTCGCCAAAATTCGAATCTCTCGCTGTAATACGTTTCCTTGCCGTTGTTGCAAGTATATTATGCGCAACGTGTCTTTCACCTAAATGATTGCTTCGAGAATGCTGAGCTCTATGCTGAACCTCTGCTCTAACTGAGTGCCTGATTCACAAAATTGGTAACCGGGAATATAAAATTCGATCGGAAGTGCATTTATTGCTCGATTTAACAAACCGTTGCCTTTTCTCTTTGACATGTGCTAAAACGGTGCTGGACCGTCAATGTTTATTAGCTGTCCCGGTAACTTCCAGTGGCGCGTGCATCGGCGATATTGCTGTACTTCCGAATCAGCCTTTATATGTTTGGGAAGCCTCTCCCACAAAATGTCAACGAAGTGATGAAAATTTTGTAACAAAACAATTTTTGGAATAAACTGTAATTGATGAGCCGTTAAGCGGAGAATACTGCAGTCGTCCGATAGGTACAAACACATTCTCAATATTGAGCGGATTTGGCTCGGTGCACTCCTATAAATACTCCTCACACGACGCATTTTGGGCGAATGTGTGTTTGGATTCGAAAGAGAAAACATGCGTTTCGTGCAACAAGCGACGGTGATTCAAGTGACCAATTTCGACGATAGAGGGCCAACAAGTACGCAAGCATGGAGACATGCTGCCACTTACGATACGCAGCATTATTTGCTGTCCTTCAAATTGTGGGAAAACCAATGTTTTGTTAAATTTAATAGAAAGTCCAAATGGTGTACGTATTGAAAACCTATATGTATACTCGAAATCGCTTCAACAGCCAAAATATCAATATTTGGAAAATCTGCTGACATCGATTAAAGAAATTGGCTACTTTAAATTCTCAAATAATAGTGATGTTATCCCACCGCACGAAGCGCTTCCGAACTCCATTTTTATTTTCGATGACGTAGCATGTGACAAGCAAAATACAGTAAGAGAGTACTTTGCGACGGGCAGACACTCGAGCGTTGACTGTTTCTACCTTTGCCAAACATATGCCAAGATTCTCAAACATCTTATATGCGACAATGTAAATCTGCTGATTTTATTTAAACAAGATCGTACGAACTTGAAACATGTTTACAATGAAAATGTAAATACAGATATGCCGTATGAAGATTCGCTGGTGTTATGTCAAAAATGTTGGAAACACAAATATGGCTTCATGGTGATTGACAAAGATAGCTCATTGTCCGGTGGTCGATATAGAAATGGATTTAACGAGTTTGCAATACCGTGATGTAGTCAGTCGGTATTGAGACATCAGCTGTGTAACGACCGGCAAATAATTTCATGTGGGCATGACGGCGACAATTGATACTGATGAGATTGCGAGGGAGATTGCAAAAACAAGCGACTCAATACGCAAAAAATATCAAGCTTTGCAGACTGGAAAAATGGAAGAAAATCTTGCATTGGAGAGACACTTCAACCCAATCACCGAACCTCTCAAGCAGATTGTGGAGCAATCAGCTGCTGTTGAATCTCTTGGGCCGGAATTTGAATCGTTAAGCATGTCGGAAGCAAAGGACCTAGAGAAGGATATGAAACAAGGAACAAAGCGCACACGTTCATTATTCCATGATTCGCTGGTAACTTATATACTAAATCAGTTGAAACGCAAGGGACGAAAGAAATGTCTGGATGATACGCCGATGACTGCTGTACCCTTGCAACCAGCCACCATTGTCAAAGAAAACGTTATTGAGATTACGCCCGAATCATTCGTGTCTACAGTTCATCGGCAATTACAAACGGCTGAAGGTCAAAATACATTGCGCGAACATTTCGGTCCACTCGGTCAACAATATATTTCATCTATTCTTTCACAAGACAAAAATTCCAGCATAGATTACGTGTATGGCGTCAAATTTAGCAATGAAGGAATGGTGTTAGGCGATAAGCGTTTCGATGTGGATAATGATGATAATATATTCATCGATGGCATACAATACTTGGGGACCCCTGGACTATATGAGCTAATCTTCAAAAGAATTCCTGACGATGCAATAAACACCGAGGAAGACAAATACAAATATAAAAGTATATTGTTGGCAATAAATGCACTTCGATGTAGTAGCAATATACTCAATCCTGTATTGAGTAACAAAGGCTTCAAGTATAAATATATAATGGGACCATTAACTTTCGACCGAAAAACTGGATGAGGTATAGAAATACCGCTCGCCATGACGTTAAAGAACAACAAAATCGATTACGTGCATTGGAATGATCCCAATGAGTTGGTGGATCGTTTGCGCTTGTTGGAAGCTTCACGACACTCGGGCAACAACGCTCACGACAATGAGATAATGTCGATTATGGAGGAACTTCGCGAAGCGGATCTCATTATAAATTAACCTATGCATCGATGATAGAGATAATTTCTTCGTTACTATTGATACCGAGATATCGATCAATAAATTCGGATTATCGCTTGAAGCGCAGAATAATTCATACTATCAGTGGACTGGGCTAATAAGAAATTGTACACGTGATAATTCTCTTTGTCTAACCTCTAGTGGCTTCGATGCAAGATCAGGTAAAATACGAGGCGTGGCCCTACCTGAAGTGGAGTACGATGCTGCTAATAAACGTTACGTGGAAATGAAAATCAAGCTGTAAACAGAACGAAGGTATGAATTTGAGAAGAAATTCATCGTACTAGAGGATACGCTTCGAATAACTATGAACGATACGTCTAAATCGATTCAGTGTGTAACCAACGCTGTAGCTGATACAACGCAGGAGGATTTGTAAAAATCGTCTGGTCAAACACACGATATGCTCAGAGAAGAAAAAACGTTTGAAGAAAAGCAGCTCGTGGAGGAATTACAAGCACCAGCAAGAAAAAAACTTTCTGCGAAGATATGTCATCGTTCGTGGGTATGATGATTTGTAGCAGACTGACGTAGTAGAAATGCGGCCGTATTCGCGTTTCAACAAAGGCTACAATTACATACTCACAGTCATCGATGTGTTGAGCAAGTATGCATGGGCCGTAACCTTGAAAAGTGAAACTGGCAACGAAATGGGTACAACGATTGCGAAAATCATGCAAGATCATAGCAGATATCCGAAAAATCTTCAAACCGACGAAGGGAGTGAATTTTACAATATAAACGTGCAACGACTCATGGAGAAATACAACATCAATCATTATTAGACGTATTCTATTATGAAGGCCTCGGTCGTCGAACGATTCAATTGCACTCGCAAAAATAATATGTGGAAAATGTTTACACTCAATGGTAATTACAAGTGGACCAATGCGTTACCGCAACTCGTTATGAAGTACAATGCTCGAAAGCATCGTACGATTGGCATGAGGCCCATCCAAGTTAATCCTGCGATCGCGGAGAAACTCTTAACCACCGTATACAGCAATGTAAAAATTACGGCTCCTACAAGATTTAAAGTCAATGATTTTGTGCGCGTAAGCAAATTCAAGACAATATTTGAAAAAGATTTCACAGCAGATTAGACCACCGAAGTGCTTAAATCGTCAAGGTGCAACAAACTTATCTTGTAACGTACCTAGTCGAGGACTCAAGTGGAAATCCGATAGCTGGAGGATTCTACGAATACGAACTGCAACGTGTTGCCAATTCAAACATATATCTTGTGGAGAAGATAATACGCAAAAAGGGCAATGTTTATGTTATATGGTTGGGAATGGATAAATCTAAAAAATCGTGGATACACAAAAATAATATATTGTAATAACTTTTCTAAAGTACATGAAAAATTCAATAAAGTTTATTTACAATAGGCATACCATTTTATTTATGTATACATTCACCATTCCTTATAAAAATAAATAATTATATCCTGTAAACATTAACATGCTCGCATTATATATAACATGAATTTTTTTCCAATATATATATATATGTATCAAGTTAACATGACTACATTCATTATATCTTTCCATTTTTATTTTATAACAATACATACAATGGAGTCTAACAAATACATTAACAATGCTATTTTATAATGACCCCATGGTAGTGTCCGTACTTTTCGGCATGATAAACGGCTTGCCACCATACAGACTTAGAGAAATTTTTTACTCTGAAATAGTGTAAACTTCGTGCAGCTTCGATCTTATGCAACACTGCTGACGAATCATCTCAATTTCTTCATGTAAACAGCGAGCGTATTTATTGAAATTTATTGTTTGCGCGTCGACATTACTTTTCACACCTTTCACCTTTTTCATGTCTTTTTTACCATCAACTCGCAAAGCGTACATTTTTGCTCTCAATCCCACAAATTCCGTCATTACCATACTGTTCGGGATTCCGCCTCGCCTTACAAGCGGGGCGAGCTTCCCGATCGGCTCGCGCCGAGGCAGCACCTCGTGGGCGCTCTCACCTTGCCTCAGAGCGCATGCTCTGCTGGACGCGTGCCGGCCGGCACGCGAGAGCGGCCATCTTCATCTTTCTGTTTCGTTCTAACTGTGCTCTGCGACACTTCGCTACTGGTTACGTCCAAGTTTTCTTTTAACCGCCCCGCTGTTAAACCCGCACCGCTATCGCAATCATAATGTGAATTAACGTGTGCACTCTGCACTCGTCACCCGCACGATTGGCGTATAAGACGCAATCGCTACCCGCTAAGTCTACATCGCATTTCCGTATATTTAAGCTCACCGCGTGGCCTGGCCAAGACCGCGTGCGTCATCAAATTTCCACTTGTTCGGCCATCTTTCCTCAGTCGTGAGATCTCAGTACGAGATCAATAAAATCAGTGCGCGATCTCCGACTCGTCTACACCGCTTAGCATTATTGTAAAACCGCTCGTTCACCCGCAATTTCACAAACATTGACTCCGAGAATATTTCAAATAAATAGACAAGCGAATCCCGCGCTAACACATCGCGTCTTCGAACAAACTTTATTTTCCACCGTGTGCACGATCCTCAACATCCCGGCAATAGTTCACTCATTCCGCAATATTTTTTGGTCCTTCGAGCCGGATCGTGCCACCTGTGATTTCGCGAGTGTTTTCGCGAGTGAAAAGTTCGCGAGTCTAAACTCTGTGCGTCGCGAGACCACGTGGCAACTCGGCCAATGTGAATCGGCCAACCACTGTGCCGCGCTCGGGAATCTCCCACCTCTCGCTCGTGTGAATCGGCCAACCACTGTGCCGCGCTCGGGAATCTCCCACCTCTCGCTCGTGTCGACGTGGCCAACCACTGCACTCGGTGACAGTCATTGGCCACTTAGCGGAAAAATTCGTTTTTATCCACGCCGCCGCGTGTCTCGCGCCATTGTTCGCGATCAGCGGTGCGTCGCCTCGCATTTCGAGCTTTCCTCGTCGAGTTCGCGAGTTCGGACAATTCTCGCAAATCTCTGTCGATTGTGTCGCGCTCCTTTCATCGCTCGCTGTTCATGACAGCACGTGAAAATCGCGGCAGTGAATCGCAACAACGCGATTCCTCTCAGATTTTCCCGCCTCGCGTGTGCGCGCTCGCGACGGCCATTGCTCTCGTGGGCACGTCGCTCTCGATCTCGGTCTCTCGAGACTCGACCGCCATTTTGAGCGGTGTCGCACTCACCCCGCGCAGTTTCGTATCTCGTGCGTCGCGCGTCCCCCGGGTTTCGTTGTTCGAGTGCGCGTCGTGCAATCAAGACACTAGCCCGCCATGTCAAAACCGTCATCTGGCCGCACGACGCCCGAGGTCACCGTCGACCAAGGCTCGCCGTCGAGCCTCATAACGAAGCCTGAGATAGAGGCCCCGCCGCTCCAAGGAGGATCGGTCGACCAGGGTCTACTCGCTCCTCCCACCACCTCGAGCGATCCATTTCCTGAAACTGCGCCGGCGCGCTCTGGCGGCGAACGATCGTCCCGCCAAAACTCACCCGCTCGGCTTCCAACCGACCTCGTGGTAAAATACAAAACGCAACTCAGCCGACTGGACTGCATCCAGTCGATTTTGGCTGAATCCGTCGAGGATTGGTCTCTCGACACCTTGGAGGACCTTCAGGTCGAAATCGACAATGTCGAGGCTATCCACGCAGAGTTCAAGGAGACGCATCGGTACTTTGAACTCCACTGGCCCGCCAAATTCATTGACCACGAGTACTTCCGGAATGACACCCACGGTACCGAAGCCAAGCTGCACCGCAAGTGCTTAAAAGCACTCAGCAAACTGCGCGCTCAGTTCGTGGTACCAGACTCAAGCCAGCAGCCCGCACCGGAGTCCAAGTGCGAGCCAAAACTCCCGGACATCCAACTAAAGACCTTCAGCGGTGAGTACGCAGACTGGCCCGGCTTCAAGGAAATGTTCGGAGAACTCATAATGAAGAACTCTCGTATCTCCGACATCGAGCGCCTCCATTATCTTCGCAGCTGCATGTCCGCTGGACCAGCCGAACTCATCGCCAACTACCCGCTGATGGGTAGTTCGCTCAAGCCATCGTGGCAAACGCTGGTCGCCCGCTACGACAACAAGCGCCTCTTGATTGAGGCGCAACTGGACAAATTGTGCAGCCTACCTAAGCTCACAAAAAAATCCGCAAAAGGGCTCTTCGCGCTCATCTCGCAAGTCTCCGAGGCGTGCAAGGCACTCGATTCCTTGGGAGTGGTCGAGAATCTAGGTGGAGCCATTCTCGTTCACCACGTGTGCCATCAGCTGGACACCGCCACGCGGGAGGCCTGGGAGAATTCCCTCGGCTCTTCATCCGAGTACCCGAGCTTTTCCAAGCTCGAAGAGTTCTTGAACGTTCGAGCTCGAGCACTCGAACGGATCGAGACTACCACGCCAACGGCTTCGAGCTCGCTGTCCGCTTCCAAACCGGTCAGCGCTCATCACGCATCCGCACATCAGGGCTCTGCTAAACCGCTTCGTGACCCGCGCGCGTATCACTGCGACTGCTGTAACGGGTCGCACTACATCATCACGTGCGCGAAATTCAAGGCACTCGACATAACAGGACGCCGCAAGATCGCGTCCAACTGCCGGCTGTGCTTCAACTGCCTTGGCAGGCACAGCTCGGCCGCCTGCAAGTCGACCAAAACGTGCCATTTCTGCGGTGCAAAGCACCACACGATGCTCCACGAGGAGCCAAGCCGCAAATACAGCGCCCCCGCATCAAGCGAGCCGAAGCCCTCATCATCCGCAACCTCGCAGTAGGCATCAGGTGCAATCGTCAAAACCGCTGACGTGCCTCGCACTCAAACCTCAACCGCTAGCGTGCCTTGCACTCACCACACAACGCTGCTTGCCACAGCACTCGCAACCGCACTCTCGTTATCCGAAAACACGAGAGCGCGTGTTCTCGTCGATCCGGGATCAGAACTGTCCTTCGTCTCGGAACAACTCGCCAAAAAACTCAAAGTTCGTCGTCATCAATCCGCAATCCCAATCATCGGCATTGGAGGAGGAACAACAACGCAAACGCAAGGAATGGCAACAATAACATTGCGCTCGCTCCATTCCACCGCCTCAACATCGGTCGACGCTCATATTCTGAGGAAATTGACCTCGGTGCTACCATCGTTCCACTCCGCTAGGCAGACGTGGCCCCACCTGAACAACTTGAAGCTGGCTGACCCAGACTTCTTGGAGCCACGCTCTGTCGACCTCATTCTCGGCGCCGATGTGTACGGGCAGATCATCAAGCCCAACATCGTCAAGCAATCACCGACAATGCCGATCGCTCAGCTGTCAATCTTTGGTTGGCTAGTCCTGGGCCCTGTGCACTCATTCAACTCTCCAGTGTGCACTTCCAACCACGTAAGTACGCAAACCAGCAACGATGAGCTGCAAATTCTCCTCTCCAAGTTTTGGGTTCAAGAGGAACCGCCATCAGATGCAGAAGGAGCTCTCACGCATGAAGAACAAGAGTGCGAAGACCACTTCAAGTCTACGCACTCTCGAGACTCCACGGGCCGCTACACGGTGCGGCTCCCTCTGAAATCGTCACCCGCAGTATTAGGGGACTCGTACCCCGCAGCTCACTGTTGTCTCAAGCGCACTCTTCGCAAACTGCAGAAGAACGACTCCTACCGAGCACTCTACAAGAACTTCATGCACGAGTATGAAGCACTCGGCCACATGGTTCAGATCTCCGAACAATCACCTAACCTCCCGCATCGAGGTGAGCATACCGTTGGTGACCCCACTGGTGAGATGACCTTGGCACCAGTTGGTTTACAACCAGCCGGAGGGTTGAGGGTCTCATCCGGTGGTTCACCGGCACAAGCTCATCCTCACGGGGTGTATTACCTGCCGAACCACGGAGTTCTCCGACCCGACAGCACTACAACAAAACTTCGGGTGGTCTTCAATGGGTCCTGTCCAACGTCATCTGGACTGTCCCTCAATGACATCATGCACACTGGACAGAATCTGCTTCTGGACATCACCGACGTGCTCACGTGGATTCGTCATCATCGCCACATCTTCGCAACGGACATTACGAAGATGTACAGACAAATCAACGTGCACGACGACGATTGTGATCTCCAACGCATCCTGTGGATCAACGACGACGCCACAGAAACTCACTTCAAGCTCAAAACGGTGACGTATGGAACAAGAGCCGCTCCTTTCTTGGCCGTACGAGTCCTTCTCCAACTCGTAGAGGACGAAGGACACCGCTTCCCTTTGGCTATTCCATCGCTGCTCAAGGGACGTTACGTCGACGACATTTTCGGCGGAGCGGACTCAGTCGAACAACTAATCGACATTGCTCACCAACTCAAAGAGCTGTGCCACGCGGGAGGGTTCCCGCTGGCCAAATGGCAATCAACGCATCAAGATTTGCTTTCGGCAATCTCCGCAGATGAGGCACCCGCTTCCACACTATCATTTGACGATTGCTCGACCAAAATACTCGGGCTAAAATGGAACGCTCAAACTGACGAATTCACATTCGCAGCTCGCTTTTCTAAGACCGCAAAGGCAATCACGAAACGCCAAATCTTATCTGAGGTAGCTCAGATTTTTGATCCACTTGGTTTCATCTCCCCAGTGACGATTCGAGCTAAGGTTCTTCTCCAAGAACTGTGGCTGCAAAAAATCAGCTGGGACGACTCACTGCCACCGACCATCGTGTCAAGGTGGCTCGCCATCAGAGAAGACTTGCAACAATTGGCCAAAATTTCCATCCCACGATGGTTCAACACGTGGAGCAACTCCACTGTTGAACTCCATGGCTTCTCTGATGCATCGCAGCTCGCGATGTCCGCAGTTGTCTACCTAGTAGTCAACTCTCCGTCCACTGGCGTCTCGTCAACTATCGTTTGCGCAAAAACGCGAGTCGCCCCGCTTAAACAACTAACCATCCCGAGGTTGGAACTCTCAGCAGCGCTGCTACTCTCAAAACTCATCAGACGAACTCAAGTGACACTCCAGCTACCAGTATCACGGACTCACTTGTGGACGGACTCTCAAATCACTCTGTCGTGGATCAACTCACCCGCATCAAGGTGGAAGGACTACGTCAGGAACCGCGTACTGCTTATTCAGCAGCTTGTCCCACTTGCTCACTGGAGACACGTTCCTGGCACATCAAATCCTGCCGACGGGCCCTCCAGGGGCCTGACGACCCACCAACTCCGAAATCATCCTCTATGGTGGACGGGACCACCATGGATGACTGAACCGCAAGAGAAGTGGCCTCGTCAACCACTCACCGCCGACGACTCCATCCTACCTGAAGCTCGTCCGGGAGTCGCACTCTTCGTTGCGGCTCCTAAACTCGAATATCACTGGGACTTAATAAACCGGTATTCATCATTGCAGAAACTCATCAGGATCACCGCCATCTGTTCCAAGATTGTTGCAAAACTGAGGAAACAAACCATCGGAGCTCACGTCACCATTCTCACCCCAGAAGAGATCGACGCCGAAAGAATCCTGTGGGTCAAAGCAACGCAAGCGCTCTACTTTGCGCACGAGATCAGGGTGTTGAGCTCACACTCTAATCTCAATCAAAACCATGCCTTCTCCCGTCTCACCGCATTCCTTGATCACGAAGGCGTGATTCGGGTCGGAGGCAGACTTACCAGATCATCGCTCTCAACCGAGGGCAAGCATCCCGCTATTCTGCCTAGGCACTCACGCCTGACAGAACTCGTCATTGCCAACTCGCACCTCCGGACGCTCCACGGAGGCACGCAGCTCACGCTCGCTGACATTCGGCAATCATTCTGGATTCTCGGAGGCCGAGCTCCAGTCAAATCGCACATTCTTCGCTGTGTCAAGTGCACGCGACAGCGAGGAATCCGCGCTCAACAGCTGATGGGCCAACTGCCCACAGCCAGGGTCTCACCGCATCGCCCCTTCACGCACACAGGCCTCGACTACGCGGGGCCGTTGACCATCAAAACGTGAAAGGGACGGGGAGCAAAAACAACCAAGGGATGGATCTGCGTCTTTGTGTGCCTCACCACGTCAGCCGTGCACCTCGAGGTCGTCAGCGATTACTCGACTGACGGCTTCATCGCCACATACAGACGCTTCGCAGCGAGAAGAGGAATACCTCGCGTCCTGCACTCTGACTGCGGCACCAACCTGGTCGGCGCCGATTCAGCCCTCAAAAGGATGTTCTGCAAAAGCACTCACGAGCATCGCGCCATCGCCGCTCAATTGTCCAACGACAAAACCCGCTGGGATTTCAACCCGCCAGCCGCTCCACATATGGGCGGTAAATGGGAGGCGGTGGTGAAATCATTGAAGTTTCACCTTCGACGCACCGTCGGCGACATCGTACTGACGTTCGAGGAACTCACCACGCTTCTCACTCAAATCGAAGCGACTCTGAATTCTCGCCCGCTCGGACCTCTCAGCGACGACCCAGACGACGCGTCAGCTCTTACGCCGGGACATTTCCTGACGGGAGCTGCGCTCTCTACACTACCCGAGGCTTCTCTGACCGAGCTCAAGCTTGGCCACCTCGATCGATGGCGCCTTCTTCAACAACGTTTCCAACACTTCTGGAACCAGTGGAGCACCCATTATCTTCAACAACTTCAGTCGATCGGCAAGTGGCGACACCCATCACACGACATCAAAGAAGGCACTCTCGTGCTTATCACCGACGAGAGGTTCCCACCGAGCAAATGGCCGTTAGCTCGTGTCACCGCCGTCCATCCTGGCCAGGATGGACTCATCAGGGTCGTGACACTGAAGACCGCATCTACAACTCTCACACGACCCATCGCCAAGCTCTCACCGCTTCCGACCTCACCTTAGATCATCGAGGACGTCAACCCTCATCTATAACATCACCACCACAGTGCTGATGGCGGGAGAATGTTCGGGATTCCGCCTCGCCTTACAAGCGGGGCGAGCTTCCCGATCGGCTCGCGCCGAGGCAGCACCTCGTGGGCGCTCTCACCTTGCCTCAGAGCGCATGCTCTGCTGGACGCGTGCCGGCCGGCACGCGAGAGCGGCCATCTTCATCTTTCTGTTTCGTTCTAACTGTGCTCTGCGACACTTCGCTACTGGTTACGTCCAAGTTTTCTTTTAACCGCCCCGCTGTTAAACCCGCACCGCTATCGCAATCATAATGTGAATTAACGTGTGCACTCTGCACTCGTCACCCGCACGATTGGCGTATAAGACGCAATCGCTACCCGCTAAGTCTACATCGCATTTCCGTATATTTAAGCTCACCGCGTGGCCTGGCCAAGACCGCGTGCGTCATCAAATTTCCACTTGTTCGGCCATCTTTCCTCAGTCGTGAGATCTCAGTACGAGATCAATAAAATCAGTGCGCGATCTCCGACTCGTCTACACCGCTTAGCATTATTGTAAAACCGCTCGTTCACCCGCAATTTCACAAACATTGACTCCGAGAATATTTCAAATAAATAGACAAGCGAATCCCGCGCTAACACATCGCGTCTTCGAACAAACTTTATTTTCCACCGTGTGCACGATCCTCAACATCCCGGCAATAGTTCACTCATTCCGCAATACATACCATTATTTTCATCTTCCATGAGACCGGGCACTAACGGTAAACCGTACACGTTTTCCATCGGCTAATCGCTCGTATCAAATTTGTCAATGTTACGCTTCATATCGTCGTAAACGTCGTCAGACTTGATGTGGTATATGAGACTATCGGTGACGGCATATATGATCTTGCAGTTTTGCTAATACAACGGAATCATGAATTCATGGTGAAACTCATATAAACATGTTTTCGAAATATCGAGTAAACACATACCTACATAAATTGGCTTGTTAAATTTTATCTCCAGATTTCGCTATTCGACGGCAATAAGATTTGCCGAAAAGATACTTCGACTGTGAAAATTTGGTTTAACGATCATTGCCTCTGCCTCATACCGTCCCTCCCACTTTGTTAAAAGTTTCACGTCTACACGGTTTCGCACGTTTTCCATCGTTTTGACAAATACTGCATCGTTCATTAATCTATACAAATTTTTCTCGGAATCATTTGTAGCACGTGTAAGAAACTGCGTGTTCAATTCGATGTATGAACGCAACCAGGGAAATTGAGTGAATTTCAAAATGTTGTGTATTCTCGCGACTTTAAGTCCATGACGCATACACTGTTGCAAATTACGATAGTGTATCACGTAACGCTTATCACATACAGTTGCGAGCAATTTCTCTTAGCGCTTGCAAGGTGGTTTGTCGCGTGTCGGACAAAACGGAAGGTCACTGTGCGAATCATGCAAGCGTTGCGGATATTCGAGATCGACTTTGAGAACGTAGCGTACATGTGAATCTAGCGCTATGGATAATACGTCAAAATTCGATGTGTCGTCGACCCATTGAAAATCAGCATAAGGCAAAGGTTGACACATTGCCCATCCATACCCCTTGTTCACATCGAAGTACGTCAGGTATGATGATGATTTCAATGGA
This sequence comes from Ophion obscuratus, assembly GCA_964007375.1. NCBI lineage: Eukaryota > Metazoa > Arthropoda > Insecta > Hymenoptera > Ichneumonidae > Ophion > Ophion obscuratus. The sequence goes on along the minus strand of OZ023316.1, from coordinate 15,676,187 downwards.
TCATACGATTGCATGTACTTGTTATTAGCATATGCATATCGTTTGAACATCCGCGTATACCTCGCTCGATGAATAAAATCATGTTGATGTCAGTCAATAATTCAAACGTAATATGCGTATATTTCAACATGGCGTCCCAAGTATATCCGGGACGAGTGTAATAATACGCCGGATCAAGCCCATAAATTTCAATACACGTATCGCGGAAAATTCGTAAATATCTGCTAATAACAAGACATCCGTCTTAAAATACAAATCACTATATTCACCAAGCGTTTGAATGGAAAACCGCTCCCTGACATTTTCAGCGTGAACTGCGCTGATCGTTTCCCCGGTCAAAGAACTGTGAAATGATTCACGCAGCGGCAAACACGTGTCTTCCAATATGTTGACATGGTCAATGTATTCGTACGGAAAGACACCTTTTCGTGTTAATAATGTAAAATCATGCATCGGTAGAGCATCAAATAGTGAGCGTAAACGTTTCAGTTTGTCCGTCGTTAAAAATGATGCTAATTTCTCAAGACTTGTGGTTAGAAATTTGTATGAACCGACTAAGCGTAATTGAATTTGGTTTTTTCGTTTCTTCGGAAGTAGTTTGAACAGTTTTCGTAAACGAAATATATTTTTCATTTGTTATTGGAAGCACGTAAGTTTTCCTGTCGAACGCGGTAGCTACTTCCTTGATTATAAAATGCGCATCATAGCCAGACAAATTGTGAAAAACTACCGGAACGAAAAAAGATTGTTTGAAATTTACATTGCAATTCGAATGGGCGTGGTGTTACATCCTAGCGAATGTGCCTTCTCTCGGTTATTCCCAATATCCTCATTTGTCGTCATAAGCGTATTAAATGTATAAATCTAAGAACAAGACGCGTAACAGCATTAAACGGAACTTGGGTACGTTCCGCGAGCATATTCAAATCACAGCGATAAATACATGATAGCCGCACCGCCACAGTCATCGACTTTTCCTCTCCCATTGGCTGTCAACAAGAACACGATCTCAGGCGCATCATCCAAGAAGAGCTGTCAAACGAAAAATCAACCATCAGCTCGATCAACAGAACTCCAAAAATTCTACGCCGGCCCATCCGCATGGTCACCAATAGAAGCCTCGACCCTAGATTATTCAATCATAACAGCCTGGACGGCTCCGGCGACTTAATAACTCGGACTAAAAAATAAGACATCTGGTTTCGCAGCGTAGTCCGATATATAAACCTCTCGATATGAGAAGTCACCATCGTCATATATCGACATAACACAAACTATGCGAATGCTTAGGTCTTACAAGGAAACGTTGCGAGGTCGATGTCTCCGATTTAGATGAAAATGGCATGCGTGTAGAATGGGTAAAAATAGGCGACACGTATTTTTTTATATCGGCGGAACCCGATTTTTGAGGGTTGAAAAGCACCCTCGAAAATTGGGGTGTTTTTCGTTTTTCGTTGATAACGTTTTAATGGTACGAGATATGAAAGAACTTTAAATTGCAATAATGTTTATTTTTTGGTGTACTATACATTGGAGCTAAGAACGATGCAGATAACAACAAATTTCATATTGTTTATTGCAAAAATGCAACTTTTTCAACCGTATCTCCACGAATTTTTAATCGATTGGGATGTAAATTTGCATGCATGTAAAGAATGAAATAGTGCGAATACAGATTTTTTTTGCGATATCTCACAATTAAGGGGTTGAAACTGCCGGTTGATTTTTTTGCCGAGAGCATCGTATTATCAGCTAGCCTTTTGGCATTTGGGTCTAAATTCACGTCAATATATGTTCGTGTTATGACGCAATTGCATATTTGTAACATTCCAGCCCTTCTCCCAATGGTCCCCCTCTCGAAAGGCAAACGTTCAAAGTTCTTACCGTGCGGCATGAACGAAAATTAGTAGAAATAAAAATGGGTTACAAAGAAAGTACAATCAGTCAAAATAGTCGATACACATTTTTTCGATATGGCGGAACGACACTCTTAAGGGGTGAACGCACCCTTAAAAACTTCGTTCTTTCTATAACTCGTGAACGGGCCGAAATAAAAATAAAGTTCGAAAGGAAAAAATGTTGTATTCTTCGACTACTAGACGTTCATGATGATAATGATGAGTACAGCAATAAATGGCGTGGTATTTGTTGCAACAATTCGTGAATGACTTGTGAAAAATCACTCTTCAGTTTTCCACTAATATGGGCAGAAGCAAGGATCGCAATCTCGGACTGACTTCGTGCTTCGGGAAGCAACTGGATTACAATTGTATATTTACGAAGAAATTCTCCCCCGCCACGTACTGCCTTTGAAGATTACAACACAATCGGAAAAGTGCTCTGACGCTTACTCATTTAGGAAACGCTTCAACTCTGTTTTTTTATGGATTATACTTATTACAATAATGATAGTCATGATAAAATTGTTTGAAACAAAGAGAATTCTTACACCACGCACTAGTGATAATAGCTGCTTTGCCGCATATATCGCATGTCGGTACATTTTGTGAAAAGCAAAATTCTACCGGATTTTCGAAGTTTGGCGGTCTTTCTTCTTCGTACCGGCTTTTGTACCACGCATATTTAAACAGGTTTGTAAACTGTAGAGAAGAAAACTGGTTGTGTATAAGATATTGTAATTTAACAATATTGTCTCTCAAATACAGATTGACGTCGTAATTGTATAATATTACTGCGTCAGAAAAGTGTTTGACGAAGTTTTTCCATACACGGAAGCCATAAACATCAAGGGGGTATATCATTCCAGTCGTACCTGCAGGAATTACTAATTATCATGAGGACTAATTGTCCACAGAACTAATGAAACTGGTGCAATATATTTACCTGCTAGAATGGTTGAAACTTTAATATATTTCCCTTGCATATCCATTTCTTTAAATGCAGTTGGACATTGACCGCTCCAAGAATCCAGAAGTATTATCGATTTTGGACCCGTATTAGGAATATATACTTCTTGGAACCATCGCTTGAAATGATTAGTCGTCAATTTTCCAGATTTCGAAGCCAATAGAAATATATTTTCGGCTCTGAACATAGTTTGTTCCACTCGAGGACCAACTTTGCCAGTAGGTACGTTTAAAATTATCAACATAGGTACGAAAACTAGCCACTCGCAGAAACCAAAGGCTGTATAGTATAACTGTGTGTTGTTGATGTTTTCGATTGCACGACTGTCTCAACGGGTTTCTGCCCTTCTTTCGCCAATGTGCAGCCTGTATGTACCTCTAAATTGAATCCGCTCTGATCAGAATTAAATGTGTTTTCAGCCGCAACGTTGGCTATGTTGACTTTCACCATTTCTATAAATTCGATAACTTTGTTTTGAAGTGTATCAGCGTTTAATAATTGTTGTCTTGTTAAATATTTAGGAATCTTCGGCGACACAATTCCATGTTGGTTTTTGAATGTCCTTAGCCAAGAAGCGGATTCTTGGAAACTTACGGCTGGTATTTCTATAATTTCTCGTGCACGTAAGGCCCATCGTCGAAGATCTATATCATGGAAAGGCAGCCTTTTGTCCGCAGCATCATTAAAATTGTTTAACGTGTAGTGTGCTATCTTTGTTAACTTTTCTTTGTAGGTGCCGCCCTTATTTATACTATGGGCCCACCGGCGCAACTGCGGCTCTGACTTCACCTTTTTGAATTTCGTTTGAACAGATGATAACTTTGTATTCCCATTTGCTCCGGATCTTCAGTAATCTACAGCTCTTGTCTTATATTCGTAACTCAATTCTTCTACAGTAGAACCTCGATTATCCGAACCAATTGGGACCGAGACTAGTTCGGATAATCAAAAGTTCGGATAATCGAATCGTGGGTTTTTTGGGACGATACATATACAAGGTGATTCATAATAACTTGTACACCCGGAACTGGCGGGTTCAGCGGGGTACCCCGAGTATAACTGTCAAGGCTTTTTTGTCTCCGTCAAATAGTTTTTGAATGGGAGCGATTCCAATTTTGGCATTCGAAGGATTGTTGTAGGGCTGCAGTCTGCCCTTGACAACGACGCCACTCGAGGGCTGGGTCTGAGCGCGAGAAACGTAGCAGGTGAAGAGCAAGGTAGATAGGCATCTGTCTTGCTTGCCCGGCCAATTTGACGTTTCGCGTATCGTCTGCTATTATTTTCTGTCATTGTGAGTACGCAAGTTCAGAGCGTGAGCCGAGCCGCGCGACTGAGCGTGACTTGTTTTTTCGGATGTCGTCGATCCCTATTTGTCGCACTTTCTTTTTTTTTTTATTTAATGAGCGTCCCCTATCGCCTATCTCTCATTAATAAATATTTACCTTCTCTCTCGTCCTCTTTCATCTTTGCGCATACTTTTGTTTATCCCAGGTTTTCCCTTCGATTTTAATGAAACTGATGTCCATGGAAGAGCACTGAAAACAGTCATACACTTACGGTATGACTGGAAAAACAGTTGCACTTGTTGAAATTCTTTTCAAATAGAAATAGCTTTCAAATGCGGAATTTTTTCGTCTCGGAAAAAGAAATCTTTTTTTTCTCGAGATCTGTTAACCCTTCCTAGACACGCTGGGTAACGTTGACCCGGCCAAATTTGAAATAAAATGCTCACTTTTCCATAAACGAAAGTTTTCAATCATTTTTTACAACAATTTAATTTTACATTTTCCGAACTTTAATTATGCAGACGTATTAAGAAATGTTTAAAGTGTATCCCGAATTTGTTTCAATAAGAACCGACCGATGGGTTGTTAAGGGCAGGTGGGTTAAGTACTATCCGGGTCAAATTGACCCAGTATGTCAAAGTCGTGGCCAAATGTAAGTGTGTCAAGGAAGGGTTAAGTTTTCGATGCAAAGTTGTAAGGAAAATGACAAAAAAATTCCCAGTTGAAAATTTTCATTATTTGAAAACCTTCACGTGTACGCTTTCGGTATTTATAATACTAGCGGTAGGAAATTGGTACATTTTTTTTTTATTTGGAAAAAAGAATTATTGTTTGCGGTTTTTAGTAGTGTACCTATGCCGGTTCCCCCCCATGTAGGAATCTACTTTACCGACGGTCGGTAAGGTAGATTCCAGCAAGTCCCCAGGAATGTACCGACGGCAGATTCTGACCCAAACATGGTACCTTTGGGAATCTACCTTACCGACGGTAAATTCTGACCCAAACATGGTTCCTGCGGGAATCTACCTTACCGACATACCGACAGGAAATCGGCGGGAAATTCAAAAAACCTTTTGGCGGGAAATTCAAAAGACCGGCGGGGGGGGGGGAATATCTTTTGGCGGGAAATTCAAAAGACCTTTCGGCGGTTGATTCAAAGCGCGGATACTTTTCAGCGGGAAGTTCGAGAAAAACGACGCTCTTGGCGGGGGGGGGAATTGAAAAAACCGCGCGCGGAGACCTTTTGGCGGGAAATTCAAAAGAGGGGGGAGACCTTTTTCGGCGGGAAATTCAAAAGCCGAGACCTTTCGGCGGTTGATTCAAAGCGGATACTTTTCAGCGGGAAGTTCGAAAAAAAACCTCTTGGCGGGGGAAATTCAAAAGTGGGGGCCTTTTTCGGCGGGAAATTCAAAAGCGGAGACCTTTCGGCGGGAAATTCAAAGGCGGAGACCTTTCGACGGTTGATTCAAAGCGCGCGCGGATACTTTTCAGCGGGAAGTTCGAGAAAAAAACCGCTTGGCGGGAAATCGAAAGACCGCGCGCGAAAGTTTCAAAAGCCGGCGGGAAATTCAAACGGGGAGACCTTTCGGCGCGGGAAATTCAGAGCGGGGGGAGACCTTTCGGCGCGGGAAATTCAAACGCGCGCGGTCCGTGATACCGGCGATCGGGATACCGGCGATCAGGATACCGGCGATCAGGATACCGGCGATCAGGATACCTGCGATCAGGATACCGGCGATCAGGATACCGGCGATCAGGATACCGGCGATCAGGATACCGGCGATCAGGATACTTGACAATCGGGATTGCTGTGACACTCACGCTTGAGATGTTTATTAAGAATTCAAGATACATTGTTTACATTGTCTTTTGAGTGGCAAAATTTTGTCCGCGTGTTCGCGGCATCGTTGACACTCGCCGACTTCGGGGTCATTTTTGAGGAATTCGGGTAATTTGTCCCAGGCGAGATCGACGCTGTGTGCAGCGAAGGTGACGATGAATTCCTTGGGTAGCTGGGCGATGTCGATGGGTTCCATGGCAGAGAGGGATCCAACTTGATGAAACAGTTTGAGCGATCGTCCAACGGACGGGAGGCTCTCTCGAAGAAACTTCCTCAACAGCAGGACATTTCGAAGTGCGCAATTGGGTGAATCGTGGTAAGGGCAGAATGCCGCCACTTTGTTGGCTCTCCTCAGCGAGGGACACGCCACGACGTCTCGTGCATCGAATCCGAAACGTTCGAGCCACTGCTGCTTCTGCTGTCCCTTCACGTAGATGGCGCTGGCGTTGTGCAGAACCGATCGGAGCACGTTCTCCACCTCGCAGTAGGGTACTTCTCCCGTGCTCCAGTCGAGATGATGGTAGTTGCGTTCGAGCCAGGAATTTATGCTTTTGTACCTGGCCGGAAGATCGTACCATGGGATCGGTGGTTTGAAGAGGAAAATCAGCGGCTGCACGTCCGCATTGAGCGGAGTCACTGCCAGTTCTTTGAGTACAAACTCGTCCTGCTGGAAGCCCTGTGTATCCACCACGTACTCCATTGCGATTAATGATGACGATGAACGCTTGACTCGAGCCGCATTTATAGGCGGATTCTTCATCCCCTCCACTCTAGAGGCGTTTCCTCACATCCCCACTTATGGGATTGTAGTCGACGATGCGATCGTGCAAGATCAGGCAGTAGGCTGTAGTTCCCGCGGGAAAATTGGATTGAGCCTCTAGTTCGATACGAACGTCAACCGGTGCCTGCTTGAGGGCGTCGTTCTGTCTCGAGCAGTCAATCACAATGAGTGGAGCATGCGCGATGAAGTCTGTCTTTGTCAGCATGGGTTCCGCCTCCTTGGCGTAGTACGCAGTCTGGAAGCTGGCGTATATCTCGTACAACTGAGCGTACTGGTTGCGCGACACGTCAAGATTGAGGTTACCGTAAGGGTAGCACTGCGAATTGAGGAACAGTTTCACATTGGTTATTGCGCAGTGATCGAAGCGGCTAGCGTTTGCCGTTCGAACGCCTCGTCGATTCGTTTGCAGCGCGAGAATGACGAAGCGCGGTTTCTCCAGCTGATTCGACGTCTTGACCGTCCAAACGTGTTTCGTCGTGATTGGGAGCATGGGGTATTCGTACAACTCCCACATGCGAAACGACATAGTGATGTCCTTCTCAATGTGACTGAGCAGACGTATCTTGTGCTTAGTTGACAGCATCACGTAAGGCATCAGCCACTCTATTTTAGCGATCTCAATCTTGAATTCCTCGGTGGCGCCATTCTCGAGGGCTGTTTGAATAACTGCATTCGTGTCGTTCCTCGATCGCGTGAGAATCAGCTCGTGCTTCGTGTTGATGACGATCTTGCGGTAGTCCTCGGCGAAGCCGAGAATCATCGCGAGCGGTATGCACACGTCGAAGTATCCCCTGTCGTCCGTCAGTTGCTTCGGCTCTTCGAACCAGCCAGAGTTTTCAACGCTGAACATCTGACCGGGGCTCAGTGATGCGTAGCCCTTCATGAGACTCGTCAGACCAACGTTCTTGCTTCTGTCCACCTCTATGGCATTGATCTCGTAGCGAATTTCCTCAAACAGATGCAAGGTGGCGTTGTTAACGAACTGTGTAGCCGTCACGGCATTTCCGTTCGTTTTGCTGAGTCTACCGCAGACGTGTAAGGAGCTTCGCGCCGGTAGAACGCACAGGTCCTGATGCTGAATGGATATGCGAATCTCATCGCTGTTGGCGAAACTCGATGAAGTATAGGGTTGATGCGCGTGAATCTCGTAATGCGTTACGGACTCGTCGAAAACGACGGGCGAGTGCACGTTCAAGGCCTCTTCCATTCCAGCAGCAATATATCAGGCAAGTTACTCTCTTCCACTAACGACAACTTTGAGTCCGAGACTTCTCAGGAACTGAATGTTCCGACGTGTTAGCGTTTTCGACACTCGTCGACGACTCGGGCGACATGGTAACGCGCTTTTATAGCCGACCTTGTTGTTGTTGTAGACGATACCCATATCTACTTGGCTTCCTTGATGTGCAGTCTGATAGTGATGATTTCACCGCGAAAATTCACCAGTTCTCCGTCCTGATCGAGTATGCGCAATTGCACGTGGTCAATGACTTTGACGGTGATCGGCAGGTAAATGACTTGCGAGGGAACTTCGATGATCTTATATCCTGGCGGTACTGCCGGGAAGAATTCGTGGATCGTGTGCGCTCTGTGCTCGTTGATGTACGCCCCGGACGTGATGTTGCACTCGACTCGCAGCGCGTTGACTCTGAGAATAGCTACCGGCAAGTCCGAGCTGTGAGTTGTATCGGGTGACAGCTCGCGCGCAGCGAAACCCAACAGGTTAGCGATGGAGTCTGCCGGTCGAAAATCCACGCTTCGGTTGCACTTGAGCAAGCTACGCAACGTGTTGTTGTTGGGCTTGAGGTTGAGGGAGATGCCTTTTCGCCCAAGCACATCCTGCAAGTACTTCTCGATATCTTCGATCTCGTAACTTCCCGTCGGCAACGCAATCACCTCACCACCCGCGTAGAACTTGTTTTTACCGGTATCAATGTTGGGTACGGAGTTGAACGAGAGGAATTCCACTAGCCCGAGAACGTAGTTCTTGCTGGGTGAGAGTTCGATCGGCGGAAAGTACTGCGCCTCCAGTAGAGACGAGCGTCCCGACAGGCTGAGAGTCAATGACTCTTCTATGCTGATGCGTGACTGACTCCGCGTAAACTCTCACAACTGCTTATATAAGAATTTCAGACAAAGATGGCCGCACTCGTACGTGTCGAAATCCTGATATCTCGCGTGATTGTACTTGACCTCGGCGACTCCGAGGTACTTCAGGAGTTCTCGAGGTGGTGGTAGATCGCCGAAACTGTCAAAGTAGACGACGTTGTTGCCGTGCTTTCGATAGGCCACCCAGTGCGTGCCCGGTCCTTCCTTGTCGTCGAGATTTACGATGGCCGATTCGCGATAATGCGGTCCATTCCTCGGCAAATCGTTTCTCATGAACACACCGCGAAAGTGCGGAACGTCCTGCGCGTATTTCAGCAGGTCGGCGTCCGTTAGAGGACGCTTGGGATAGTTGAACTTTTTTTTTCGCCTCCACGTGTATACCAAATCCCTTTTTGTGAGGCTTGAGGTAGAGCCCCTTGCCGAGAGCGATAGCTTCCATCGTCTCGTTGTGTCGGCGATTCTCTTGCAATTGACGCTCGGCGGCTTTAGCGGTATTCACAGCTTTTGCCACACCCGCAGCGCCAACTACCAGCGCTCCCGTAGCACTCAAGCCGGCAAACAAGGTAATGAGGAACGGCAAAACTCCGCCCACTTTCTCCGGGATGGGCAGTACGCGTGGCACCAACACCTTCTTCCTTCCGCCAGCTTGCTTGGCGAGCCTTCGTGAGCGCCGATCGAATGACTTCGCGAGAATTACTTCCGGTCGATCGCGAGGCGGCTCTCACTATTTTGGCAAGCGCGATGAGGGGCCTCTTGTTCTTCAGCCCCATACCGAGTTTCGACTTGGCTTTCATGGTGTTTGCCACGACGTAAGCGGCAAGTTTCTCGTCAATAGCGGCGTCTCTTGCAAACACCCGCTGCCAGGCCCTATCTGCCAAAACTCGGTCGGCCGAATTGCGCGCCGCGACGTTCTCACGGTTTTGCGAGTACGCGATATCGTGCTCCTTGCAGGCTGCGTCCAGAGGATTTACACCGGGATCACCGCGAGCGACGCGTTCCGCTAGCTTCGGGCCTGGCCCGCAGTACTGATAGCCCGGTATGTGCAACTCGATTGGAAGCCTATTGATGAGCTTGTTCAGGACACCTCGACCTGTGTGCATCACTACGCAATCAGTCAGCGGATGAAGTCGAGGGGTATATAAGCGGGCTATTTATACCTTGACGGCTCAGTCATGGATTTCCGAGAGCAAGTGCACAAGCTACCAGTGATGAATTTCGATGCGCTCGTTGAGGGCGGAAAGCAGGGCACGCGACACGGCGATCTGCTGCCTGCCAGTATTCGCGCAGTCTTCTGCGGTCCGTCAAACTGCGGCAAGACCAACGCGTTGCTAGCCCTCATCACGCATCCCAATGGTTTGCGATTCGAAAACGTCTACGTGTACTCCAAGTCACTGAATCAGCCAAAGTACAAACTGCTCGAGAAAGTGCTCGCACCGCTCGAGGGTATCGGATACTTTGCATTCAGCGAACACGATCAGGTCGTATCACCCGCGGATTCTCGTCCCAATTCCATCATCGTATTCGACGATATAGCCTGCGAGAAACAGGACAACGTCAGAGCCTTCTACTGCATGGGTCGACACAAGAACATCGATTGCTTCTACCTGTGTCAATCGTACGCTCAAATCCCCAAGCACCTGGTGCGTGACAACGTCAATCTGTTGGTCGTCTTTCGACAGGACGAGATGAACCTCCGACACATCTATGACGATCACGTGAACACGGACATGCCGTACGTGCAGTTCAGAGACTTGTGCTCGACCTGCTGGAACGACTCCAGTCACGGATTTCTCGTAATCAACCGTGGCAGTGGACTCGACTGTGGCAGGTACAGAAAGGGCTTCGACCGCTTTGCCTTAAATATATCGTGCGCGACGTGATCCCCGCAGTGCATTATGGATGGTCGAAGCGACAGTGTGACGGCTGAGTTCCGTCGCGAGAAACAGACGCTCAGCCAGATGGAGAAAATGAGGGATGCGATTAAGCGCAAGTACATGCTTCTCAAGGCGGACAAGCAAACGATGGAGAAAGCTCTGGACGAAACTTTCAAACCAATCGTCAAACCTCTCGAACGCCTTGTGAACGCCAGCCACACGTTGCCTAAGAAGGAGGAGGTGTCTCGTGGTGACGATGAGATGGAAAGCTCCTTCAAAACTGCGTACGACGCGGAGGAAGAGTGGCCGAAAATGACACCCGACGAATGCGTGCAGCAAAAAACGAGCCCCGACGAATACGTGCAGCAGCAGAGTCCCGACGAATATTATGACATGCCGGAAGTGCCTGCGCTCGACAAATATCTTCACATGCTCAACACGAATCGGAAAAAGTATCTCGATGTGACTTATGGGGTTCGAAAGTTGCCAGACGGTAGCATGATGATCGGCGACTCACCCATACGTTTCGTGAACGACGACGTGATTGTGGGTGACAGGAAGTATCGATCGAGCGTCGGCTTGCTCGAACTGCTCTTCAGGAAGGAACCCAGTGCGCATCTCGTGAGCGCTGAAGACAAGAATGTCTATGGGAAAATCCTGCAAACGACGAACGCACACAAGAAACACTACAGGTTGGACGAGGTCATTCACAGGCAAAGAAACAGCAAGTACAGGGACTGGGTGGCACCCTTGGTCGGTGGTGGTACATCCACCGGTAGTGGTATATTGCCTCGGTACAAGGTCGCGCGAAGGAACACGCGAATGGACTACGTGTACTGGGACGACCCGAATGAGCTCGTTGATCGACTGCGTCTGCTGATGGCTGAGCGATCGGCCGGCAACTCGAGTCACGTCAACGAGATCATCTCGATCATCGAGGAGCTGCGTGAGGCCGGTATTGTCATTTAAGCGGGGCACAAGGGGCGCTGCAACCACACTTGAACAATGAGCATCGACGTGTTCGGACGTCAGCTAGGACGAACTGAGGGCGGTACGCGAGGTCCTCCCGGATTCGGATTCAAGCTCACCACCGACGGATAGTACGACGTAGAGGGCAAAAGATTGTGCAACGTTGCCGACGCGAGTGAACCTCGCGACGGGGTCAACCTGAGTCTCGCGAGACGTCTTGTTCAAAGCACTCTGAGCGAATTGTTTCACATCACAACTCGGCTGAGAGAGGATTTTGACGATCTGCAACTGAACATACATATTCTGCAGAATCAAGTGAACGACAGGCTGAGAATTATCGAGGTAAACGTTGAAACGACTCTGGAGTTGGCCACGCGCAACTCCGAGCCAATCAAAACGTTGGACACGCGGCATGGAGCATCGGAGATTGGTGGAAGAGCTGCATAAACCCGCACGACGCAATTATCCACGACGCAAGTTTGACGTGCGAGGACTGGATGAGACGTGGCAGGCCGACCTCGTGGAGATGCAACCGTACGCTCGGGAAAACCGGGGTGTCAGGTATCTGCTCACAATCATCGACGTGCTGTCCAAGTTTGCCTGGGCCGTTCCCGTGAAGCGGAAGACCGGCAACGACGTCACTGCGGCCATGGAACTCGTGCTACGACAGGGTCGAGTACCGAGGAATCTGCAGACTGACCGAGGCAGAGAATTCTACAACGCGTCCTTCAGGAGCTTCATGAGTCGATATCGCATCAATCACTACTCGACGTACAGCAACCTCAAGGCATCCATCGTCGAGCGGTTCAATCGCACACTCAAGAACAAGATGTGGCTGCAGTTCAGTCTGCGCGGTTCCTACAAGTGGCTCGACATTTTGCCCGATCTCGTAGCTACATACAACAGCAGCAAACATCGCACTATCGGAATGAAGCCGAACGAGGTGGCCGACGCCGAAACTGTGTTGCTGCAGCCGCGTGATTGTCAAAAGCGCAAAGCGCCCAAGTTCCGAATCGGCGACAAGGTGCGAGTCAGCAAGAATAAGCACGTTTTCGAGAAAGGCTACACGCCCAACTGGACGACGGAAATTTTCACGGTGAGTCGAGTGATGGAGTCGACCGTTCCGGTGACATACAGACTGAAGGACTACCGAGACAAGCCCATTGCCGGTGGTTTCTACGAGGAGGAGCTTCTGAGAGTCAAGTACCCCGACATGTATCTCGTGGAAAAAGTGTTGAGGAAACGTGGCGACAGAGTCTACGTCAAGTGGCTGGGATTCGATAGTTCGCACAATAGCTGGATAAACAAGACCGATTTGTAAATGGGTTTGAACATTTATTGCAATAAAAAACATTTCACGTTATTTATGATCGATGCTGAATTCTATTTGATTCATCTTGGCCTCGCTGCCGCCCAAGTACTTCAGGAGCAATTGCCCGTCCGTGGCTGTTTGCACCATGTGCTCGTACATCTTCGGATCCTTCACGAACGCGTCCGCGATGCGTTTAGGCAGAAAGACTTGGCACTCGTCGTCGAGAGTGGCTACGGTTCTCAGGCCGTATTTCGTTGTAACTTGTCTCAGGTCGGTGACACGGTAGACGCTGTTTATACTCAGCGCTGCCAGTTTCTTCGTGGGCAGGAAATCCTCGAGCAGAGCGATTTTGTTGAGCTTCTCGATGCCGTCCATCGTGCTGATGAGGCAAACGGCCGCAAGCGCGACGCTCATATACCCGCTATCCCCTCCACTGCGCGCGGTGGGGCTCTGAAGTGCCCCCACGGCAACGTATCCGTGGTGTCGGGGAGGAGGATACGTTTGTCGTCGTGAGCGCCACCTTCACTTGCCTCTCGGCAAACACTTTGTGCAAGCGCGATCTGATCATGCACTGCTGCCTGCGTCAATTTCTCCCGCAGGCAGTGCACAAAGTCGTCGAAGGTGATGCTCGCCTCGACCACCGCCCTCTTCACGCCCGCTTCACACGATCACGGCCCTCGACTCGGACGCTGTACATTTTGCTGCGCAAGCCAACGAATTCCGTCCGGGCACGCACTGGGTGGCCTATCGAAAGCACGGCAACAACGTCGTCTACTTTGACAGTTTCGGCGATCTACCACCACCTCGAGAACTCCTGAAGTACCTCGGAGTCGCCGAGGTCAAGTACAATCACGCGAGATATCAGGATTTCGACACGTACGAGTGCGGCCATCTTTGTCTGAAATTCTTATATAAGCAGTTGTGAGAGTTTACGCGGAGTCAGTCACGCATCAGCATAGAAGAGTCATTGACTCTCAGCCTGTCGGGACGCTCGTCTCTACTGGAGGCGCAGTACTTTCCGCCGATCGAACTCTCACCCAGCAAGAACTACGTTCTCGGGCTAGTGGAATTCCTCTCGTTCAACTCCGTACCCAACATTGATACCGGTAAAAACAAGTTCTACGCGGGTGGTGAGGTGATTGCGTTGCCGACGGGAAGTTACGAGATCGAAGATATCGAGAAGTACTTGCAGGATGTGCTTGGGCGAAAAGGCATCTCCCTCAACCTCAAGCCCAACAACAATACGCTGCGTAGCTTGCTCAAGTGCAACCGAAGCGTGGATTTTCGACCGGCAGACTCCATCGCTAACCTGTTGGGTTTCGCTGCGCGCGAGCTGTCACCCGATACAACTCACAGCTCGGACTTGCCGGTAGCTATTCTCAGAGTCAACGCGCTGCGAGTCGAGTGCAACATCACGTCCGGGGCGTACATCAACGAGCACAGAGCGCACACGATCCACGAATTCTTCCCGGCAGTACCGCCAGGATATAAGATCATCGAAGTTCCCTCGCAAGTCATTTACCTGCCGATCACCGTCAAAGTAATTGACCACGTGCAATTGCGCATAGTCGATCAGGACGGAGAACTGGTGACTTTTCGCGGTGAAATCATCACTATCAGACTGCACATCAAGGAAGCCAAGTAGATATGGGTATCGTCTACAACAACAACAAGGTCGGCTATAAAAGCGCGTTACCATGTCGCCCGAGTCGTCGACGAGTGTCGAAAACGCTAACACGTCGGAACATTCAGTTCCTGAGAAGTCTCGGACTCAAAGTTGTCGTTGGTGGAAGAGAGTAACTTGCCTGATATTTTGCTGCTGGAATGGAAGAGGCCTTGAACGTGCACTCGCCCGTCGTTTTCGACGAGTCCGTAACGCATTACGAGATTCACGCTCATCAACCCTACACTTCATCGAGTTTCGCCAACAGCGATGAGATTCGCATATCCATTCAGCATCAGGACCTGTGCGTTCTACCGGCGCGAAGCTCCCTACACGTCTGCGGTAGACTCAGCAAAACGAACGGAAATGCCGTGACGGCTACACAGTTCGTTAACAACGCCATCTTGCATCTGTTTGAGGAAATTCGCTACGAGATCAATGCCATAGAGGTGGACAGAAGCAAGAACGTTGGTCTGACGAGTCTCATGAAGGGCTACGCATCACTGAGCCCCGGTCAGATGTTCAGCGTTGAAAACTCTGGCTGGTTCGAAGAGCCGAAGCAACTGACGGACGACAGGGGATACTTCGACGTGTGCATACCGCTCGCGATGATTCTCGGCTTCGCCGGGGACTACCGCAAGATCGTCATCAACACGAAGCACGAGCTGATTCTCACGCAATCGAGGAACGACACGAATGCAGTTATTCAAACAGCCCTCGAGAATGGCGCCACCGAGGAATTCAAGATCGAGATCGCTAAAATAGAGTGGCTGATGCCTTACGTGATGCTGTCAACTAAGCACAAGATACGTCTGCTCAGTCACATTGAGAAGGACATCACTATGTCGTTTCGCATGTGGGAGTTGTACGAATACCCCATGCTCCCAATCACGACGAAACACGTTTGGACGGTCAAGACGTCGAATCAGCTGGAGAAACCGCGCTTCGTCATTCTCGCGCTGCAAACGAATCGACGAGGCGTTCGAACGGCAAACGCTAGCCGCTTCGATCACTGCGCAATAACCAATGTGAAACTGTTCCTCAATTCGCAGTGCTACCCTTACGGTAACCTCAATCTTGACGTGTCGCGCAACCAGTACGCTCAGTTGTACGAGATGTATGCCAGCTTCCAGAGTGCGTACTACGCCAAGGAGGCGGAACCCATGCTGACAAAGACAGACTTCATCGCGCATGCTCCACTCATTGTGATTGACTGCTCGAGACAGAACGACGCCCTCAAGCAGGCACCGGTTGACGTTCGTATCGAACTAGAGGCTCAATCCAATTTTCCCGCGGGAACTACAGCCTACTGCCTGATCTTGCACGATCGCATCGTCGACTACAATCCCATAAGTGGGGATGTGAGGAAACGCCTCTAGAGTGGAGGGGATGAAGAATCCGCCTATAAATGCGGCTCGAGTCAAGCGTTCATCGTCATCATTAATCGCAATGGAGTACGTGGTGGATACACAGGGCTTCCAGCAGGCCGAGTTTGTACTCAAAGAACTGGCAGTGACTCCGCTCAATGCGGACGTGCAGCCGCTGATTTTCCTCTTCAAACCACCGATCCCATGGTACGATCTTCCGGCCAGGTACAAAAGCATAAATTCCTGGCTCGAACGCAACTACCATCATCTCGACTGGAGCACGGGAGAAGTACCCTACTGCGAGGTGGAGAACGTGCTCCGATCGGTTCTGCACAACGCCAGCGCCATCTACGTGAAGGGACAGCAGAAGCAGCAGTGGCTCGAACGTTTCGGATTCGATGCACGAGACGTCGTGGCGTGTCCCTCGCTGAGGAGAGCCAACAAAGTGGCGGCATTCTGCCCTTACCACGATTCACCCAATTGCGCACTTCGAAATGTCCTGCTGTTGAGGAAGTTTCTTCGAGAGAGCCTCCCGTCCGTTGGACGATCGCTCAAACTGTTTCATCAAGTTGGATCCCTCTCTGCCATGGAACCCATCGACATCGCCCAGCTACCCAAGGAATTCATCGTCACCTTCGCTGCACACAGCGTCGATCTCGCCTGAGACAAATTACCCGAATTCCTCAAAAATGACCCCGAAGTCGGCGAGTGTCAACGATGCCGCGAACACGCGGACAAAATTTTGCCACTCAAAAGACAATGTAAACAATGTATCTTGAATTCTTAATAAACATCTCAAGCGTGAGTGTCACAGCAATCCCGATTGTCAAGTATCCTGATCGCCGGTATCCTGATCGCCGGTATCCTGATCGCAGGTATCCTGATCGCCGGTATCCTGATCGCCGGTATCCTGATCGCCGGTATCCTGATCGCCGGTATCCTGATCGCAGGTATCCTGATCGCCGGTATCCTGATCGCCGGTATCCTGATCGCCGGTATCCCGATCGCCGGTATCACGGACCGCGCGCGTTTGAATTTCCCGCGCCGAAAGGTCTCCCCCCGCTCTGAATTTCCCGCGCCGAAAGGTCTCCCCGTTTGAATTTCCCGCCGGCTTTTGAAACTTTCGCGCGCGGTCTTTCGATTTCCCGCCAAGCGGTTTTTTTCTCGAACTTCCCGCTGAAAAGTATCCGCGCGCGCTTTGAATCAACCGTCGAAAGGTCTCCGCCTTTGAATTTCCCGCCGAAAGGTCTCCGCTTTTGAATTTCCCGCCGAAAAAGGCCCCCACTTTTGAATTTCCCCCGCCAAGAGGTTTTTTTTCGAACTTCCCGCTGAAAAGTATCCGCTTTGAATCAACCGCCGAAAGGTCTCGGCTTTTGAATTTCCCGCCGAAGAAGGTCTCCCCCCTCTTTTGAATTTCCCGCCAAAAGGTCTCCGCGCGCGGTTTTTTCAATTCCCCCCCCCCCCCCCCCGCCAAGAGCGTCGTTTTTCTCGAACTTCCCGCTGAAAAGTATCCGCGCTTTGAATCAACCGCCGAAAGGTCTTTTGAATTTCCCGCCAAAAGATATTCCCCCCCCCCCCGCCGGTCTTTTGAATTTCCCGCCAAAAGGTTTTTTGAATTTCCCGCCGATTTCCTGTCGGTATGTCGGTAAGGTAGATTCCCGCAGGAACCATGTTTGGGTCAGAATTTACCGTCGGTAAGGTAGATTCCCAAAGGTACCATGTTTGGGTCAGAATCTGCCGTCGGTACATTCCTAGGGACTTGCTGGAATCTACCTTACCGACCGTCGGTAAAGTAGATTCCTACATGGGGGGGAACCGGCATAGGTACACTACTGTTTTTTTCTCACAATTTGATGAGTATTAAATGTCAAATTGTAAGAAAAATAATGTTTTTTTTTTTCATCTCAATAGTCATTAAATGATGTTTAAGGAACAATATACGTGCTCTTAAAATTATTTTTAAACTGATTGATCCGTAAAGAGACGCTTTGAATTTTCGCAGGGCTCGTAAGGATACAATTAACTTGAAAAAAAAATCTGCTAACATTAGTACTTATACGAATATTTGAAAAGAAGCGGGGGGTTTTCTAAAAATCAAGAAAAGGTAAGTTTTTTGTACTTTTTTTAAATAAAAAAAGGTAAGTTTTTTGTACTTTTTTTAAATCAATGGCAAGCATGGGAAAAGATTTTCCGCCAAAACCATAGTCAGGCCTCATAGGGAATTTATTTAAGTTTCAGAAACTGCCGGCCGATTTGCTGTACAATGATTAATTCTCATACTTCATGAGATATCCATGATCAAAGACAAAAGGGTGACTTTTCATTCAGCGGCTGATATTACAGCCACTAATTATCGTACCGAGCCAAAAAAACCCAACTGCACCTAAATAAAAAGTTTCAATGACCCTGATATTCGTCGGAAAAAAATATTCTGAGCCCAGGGGCAAATTTAGAGAAAAAACAAAAGGAATATTTTTGTCTCCTGATTTTTATTTTGCTTGGGCAATAATAGTTACTAAAAGAAAATTCATCAAACGGTTTCAAGACCAGAAACTGCAAGCTTCAAAATCGTTATTCTCACAAAAAAATACTATTGTTTTCTAATTTTCTGCTCCTTTAATTACATTACGCGCAAAAATTGAAGGATAACTTTTTCTTCGTCGAAAAATTGCCCTTTTTCGGACGGCCGTATCGCGGTTGTGAATATAATCGGAAAAATGAATTAAAAAAGCATTTAGTAGCGTTGTGAACTTCAGAACGCTTATATTGATACATTTTTATGAACTTTTTTCAACCAAAAAAATTATTGGTAAGCAATAAAAACGGAAATTCACATAATTTCACCAACTCTGCCGGGTTACACGGGCAACAGAAATTTTTGTAAAGAAAATCCGTTTCAACCATTTGAAAGCGTATATCTTCTTCTCTTATTTTATTTTTTCGAACCTCAGTGCGATGTTCATTCACCTAGTTATCACCGGCCAAATGAAAAAAATTCATTTGTTTATTTTGGACGGCTATAACTTTGGTCCAAATCATCGTACACCATTCATAATGACATTGTTGGAAAGCTTGAATTCATTCTGTTAATCATAGGGTTTGAAATAATTTAAGTATTATTTTGAACGACCGTGAAATCGATTTCAAAAATCGTGTAAAATGCCGATTTTTACACTTTCTGTCGATTACATAGTTGCAACCGACGCACAGAGCTCTAAGATTTTTACGTTTTCTCAAAGCTAAGGGCGCATAGGAACATTCCACCAAAAACCAGGCCGCTGCATATAGGCTTTCGAACTGGCCCGAGGCTTTGAACTTCGCAAAAATTGAGATATGGCAATTTTCACGCGGTGATCGATCTTGGACACGATCGAATTTATCGATTTTAGACAGTTGATGAGAGAAATTCTCCAATTAACTTGATAATATTCCTGTTCAAGGGGAAGTGAGCGGACATCGCAGCGACCGGGATTTTTATTTGATCGGTTTTGATGAATTATACAATTTTAATTGCAAAAAATTAATGATCAGCAAAAATTAATGTTTGGCCATTACGTTGGACGAACAAAAAAAACTCGACTTTGGCGCACCGTATTTAAGGGGTTAAAGTAAGAAAGCGAGTTCGTGGAAATATGTAATAAAAACAATCTGCTCTTTCCAGGTGTTAAATAGCGACTTAAATTTGCCTCGACTCCGGAACCTCATTTAAGGTGTTATATTGAGGAGGGCTATGTGTGCTAAATTTTTCTTATTTGATTTAGATTGAATGCGGTGCATCAATCGGTTATCGGTGCGGGATGCACCCTGCACAGATTTCGACTTTGAAAATCATGGCCTAAGGGGGTCATACTCGATGCAAACTGCGTCCACATAACATTTCAGGAGGGAGTCGAGAAAAAAAAGGTGTACTATCTTCTACCGCAACAAACAAAAAATGCAATGCTTTTGCACTATTGGGAGACGTTGTTAAAAGGGATTGGTTACCAAAAGAGTTTGTGTAAATTTTCTCTTGAGACGACCTGGATGATTTCCAATGCATCCTTTCCGGTTGCGAAAGAGCAGAAAAGCTCAGCCGCAACTACCGAACCTCGCTTTCGAGGTTCGAATCGAAAGAACGACCCTTGCGAAGACGATTGCAAATCTTCCATCAGTTTTGCTGAGGTGCAATTAACATTATCTTTTCCGTTGCGATACAATTCCACGGCTTGATCCCAATGATGGGAAACTTCACTGAGAGGGCTGAATCAGGCGATGAATGGGTGCAAATCAGCTCTTGCAGCGAGCTTGATTAATCTTCTGAATTCGGCCAAATGTACAGTTATTAAGTTGCGGAGGGTGCAGTTGAGCCAGATATCAACTTTTGGAAGCTGCATTTACGTGGTTGAAGAAGTAAGATGGCGTTACGCTTTACGTTTCGGAGTAAGAGAGCCTTCGAGGCTTATCTGAGCGAGGATTTACCGATATTGGACGCGAGAAAGCGACTTTGCTTATAGTCCAGGAATTTTAGCACCAAAAATGGGTTCGCTCCGCAAAAAATCCTGATAATTGATTTTTCGATTGGATTATGTCAGAGGGTGTCCCCTAAGTATAAAACCGAGTTTGTGTCGTCCGAAACCACGAGCGTTAGCCGCCATCTTGAAAAACGCCATTTTGCAAATATCTCGGAATCGGTGAGTTTTACGTTAAAAATTGTTAGGACCTTTTTTGTAGAGGATAAAACTTCCCAGCTTTTTTATTGGGAACTTTTTTGTGTATTGTTAATAGTTGCCGAGATATGGTCGATTAAAAAACCAAATTTCTGCTTCTGGAAAATATCTCGATCATTTTTGGAAATACGAAAAAAAATGTAACAATCAAAGTTGTAGAGCATAAAATTTTTTACAATTTTTGTATAACACTTTTTTTCGTAAAATCAATAGTTGCTGAGTTCTAGCGCAATGAAAGTTGCCGTCAGGTAAAGAAAAACAGCGATTATAGTGGTAATACGTTACTCTAGCATGCAAACAAAAAGTGTAAGGAGACGCGATGTCTCAGCGGCAAGTATTGCAGGAGGTAATTAGTGCTCGTCTTTAGTGATTAGTTTAGTGATTAGATTAGTGATAGCAATGTTATCGAAGGAACTTCAAAAATCTGGTATTCGTGTCGAACAAGCTGTGGAAGATGCTGAGCCGCTGATTATCCAAACAGCTGTGGTTTTTTCTTCGCATTACGAGACAGTCATCGTCGTAAGCGAAGACGTCGATCTACTAATATTGTTGACCGCATTAGCGCACAAGAAAAAATAAATCTATTTCCGCAAGCCCGGTAAAGGATGCAGTCCAGAATCCCTATACAGCCCACGTTGTCTGAAGCCGGAGTATGGTGAAAACATAAGAGAAAACATTCTATTTTTACATGCATTCAGCGGTTGTGACACATCGTCAGCTCCGTTTCAAATTGGAAAATACAAAGCTCTGACGACATCAAAGAACCACGAAGAATTGCTGACGGCTGTGGCATTGTTTAAAGATAGGAGGAGCGATCCCAACATGATTGCTCAAACTGACACGCGATTTTTTATTGCTTTGTATGGTGGTAATAAAACCGAACTGTCCATCGACTCTCTCTCTGATACAAGAACATTGGCAAGTTAGCTCGGAATACCAAGCTCAACTTAACAATTCTACCACCGACGCAGGATGCAGCCCGTTACCATTCCTTCAGAGTATATCATCAAGTCCAAAGTTGGCTGGGATTTCACCATGACCAGGAAGAATGGGGCTGGAAGCGCGCTGCAAATCGCTTATCACTAATTAGAACTAAAAAAGCTCCCGCGTCACAAAGTTTGCCGCAAATAATATCTGGCAAATGCAAGACAAATTGCGGAGCTGCCTGCGGATACCGAAAGAGTGGCTTGAAATGTTCCAGAATTTGTTCAAATTGCAGTGGCCAAACATGCGATAACGCAATCCCTACAGTGGACGATAGCGACGAAGATGTTCAAAATGAATCTTTCATAGATTCTTTTGCTGTTCATGATTTAAACATGGAAGAAGAAAACTCGCAAACCATCGAAAATCGCCCTTCCTGTTCCAAACAAAGAAAATTGTTTTAAATCTATCGTCGACGTTTAAAATTTGACAAAAACAATTTTTTTATTATTATGATGATGATGCGATCCTAATTTGTAAATTGCGACTCAAATCGCGCAAATAATAATGAATATGAATAAATGAATAAATTTTCTTTTTTTTTCAAACAGTTCGTCAAAATGTTTTTATTGCGCAAACTTTCCTCCTATCGCCCATATCTCTCCTTTTCATGATAAATATTATTGTTACCGTCTCTATTATAAAATTCTTCGATTACACTTTTTTTGGAATGCTGGAGTAACGTATTACCACTAATGGCTGTTTTTCTTTACCTGACGCCAACTTTCATTGCGCTGAAATTCAGCAACTAATGATTTTACTAAAAAGTTTTATACAAAAATTGTAGAAAATGTCATGCTCTACAACTTTGATTATCACATTTTTTTCCGTATTTCCAAAAATTATCCAGATTCTTTCTAAAAACAAAAATGTGGTTTTTTAAATTGACTATATCTCGGCAAATATGAACAATAGAGAAAAACGTTTTAGATAAAAAAAGATGGGAAATGTTATTTTCTACAAAATAGGTTCTTAGAATTTTCAACGTAAAACTCACCGTTTCCGAGATATTTGCAAAAAGGCGTTTTTAAAGATGGCGGCTAACGCTCGCAGTTTCGGACGACACAAACTTAGTTTCATACTTAGGGGATACTCTCTGACATAATCCAATCGAAAAATCAATTATCAGGATTTTTTGCGGAGCGAATGTCTACAAATCCTGGACTATTTATTGGGCGCGATATTCGAAGACTCAATTTAAGGGGTTCAGTTGGGAAAAAACAAACGCGTTTAATACTTATTACTTCGTTCTCAACCACTTATTTTACAATAAGTGGTTGTATGGGGCTTTTACATTTTTTTGTAAATTGTAAATAAATCTCCCTATAGCTCCCGCTATAGGGAGCCATCATGTAAAGGGGCCCAGTAAACATTGAGGTATCTTTTCATGTATATTTGAAATGTTGACAAAAATATTTTCAACATGAAACAATGAATGATTGCAGATTGATCAGCCTATTCCATGTGCATGTTGCAATGTAATTCTTGACTGCAACAAAAAACCAATAAAACGTTCAATTGTCATATATTTTCCTTCTGGGTGAACTAAGAAAAAGCTGAAAAAATCGTGAAATTTTAGCTTTTCTTTGGTTTGAGAAAAAAGTGTTGAAATACACTTCAACGTGCTATAAAAATTATTTGGAAAGACTTTTTCAGCGACCTTTCTAGTTTACGGTCTTCTTCTACTACTTCTACTTCCGGTCAGAACGAATGGAATATTTGACCGGTACTCGAATATACAAGTTTAATAATAGAATCATTATTTTCGCCACAAAGACGAAATCGACGTCCGGCTTGATTTTTCGGCATGAGTTGTAACTCTCTTCGAACATGCTCATCATTGAATTTATCGATTTCGCTTTATTGTGAGATATTAAGCCCCGAGACGTGCAAGATACGTTACTGAATACGAGCCTGAATCATTATCCGCTAACATCAAGCGAATGAAGACGAAATCGATGCTCCGAACGGTTTTCGAATATTCCGTCAGATATTGCAAAGATCATGCGCCACAATTCGTTTTCGATTTCATCTCATTTCGTCAGAGCTAATGGATTATTTGACCCGTGCTCGAAGATATAAGTATAATAGTGAAATCGTTATTTTCGCAACAAAAACGAAATCGACGTCCGGCTCGATTTTTCTGCATGAGTTGTAACCCTCTTCGAACATACTCATCATTGAATTTATCAATTTTATATTATTTTAAAGCCGAGAGACGTGTGAGGTGCGCTTATGATACGGAGCCTGAGTCATTATCCGCTGACACCAAGATACTAAAAATGAAATCGATGCTCCGAACGGTTTGCGCATATTCTACCAGATATTGCTATGATCATTCGCCCAAATTCGTTTTCGATATCATCTTCCTTCCGGTCAAAGCTAGTGGATCATTCGATCGGTACTCGAAGATAAAAGCTTTATAATAGAATCATTATTTTCGCGACAAAGACGAAATCGACGCCTGGCTCGTTTTGTCGCCATGAGTTGTAGCTCTCTTTGAACATACTCATCATTGAATTTATCGATTTTATTTTATTTTGTGGTAATAAGCCACGTAACGTGTGAGGTGCGTTACTGAAACGGAGCCGAGTCATTATCCGCTGACACCAAGAGAATAAAGTGAAATCGATGCTCCGAACGGTTTTCGCATGTTCCGCCAGACACTGCTCAAATCATTCGCCCGGATTCTGTTTCGATTTCATCTTCCTTCCGGTCAGATCTAATGGATGATTTGACCGGCGCTCGAAGATACAAGTTTAATTGTAGGATCATTCTTTCCGCGACACAGATGAAATCGACGGCTGGCTTGATTTTTCGGCATGAGTTGTAACCCTCTTCGAACATACTCATCATTGAATTTATAGATTTTATTTTATTTTAAAACCCAGAGAGATGTGTAAGGTGCGCTAATGAAACGAAGCCTGAATCATCTTACTTCCGGTCAGATCGAATGGATCATTTGATCGGTACTCAAAGATACAAGTTTAATAATAAAATCATTATTTTCGCCACAAAGACGAAATCGACGTCCGGCTTGATTTTTCGGCATGAGTTGTAACTCTCTTCGAACATACTCATCATTGAATTTATCGATTTGGCGTTATTGTGATATATTAAGCCCCGAGACGAGCAGGATACGTTACCAAATACGAGCCTGAATCATTATCCCCTAACATCAAGCGAATGAAGACGAAATCGATGCTCCGAACGGTTTTCGCATATTCCGTCAGATATTGCAAAGATCATGCGCCAAAATTCGTTTTCTATTTCATCTTATTTCGTCAGAGCTAATGGATTATTTGACCCGTGCTCGAAGATATAAGTATAATAGTGAAATCGTTATTTTCGCAACAAAAACGAAATCGACGTCCGGCTTGATTTTTCTGCATGAGTTGTAACCCTCTTCGAACATACTCATCATTGAATTTATAAATTTCATTTTATTTTAAAGCCGAGAGACGTGTGAGGTGCGCCAATGAAACGGAGCCTGAGTCATTATCCGCTGACACCAAGATACTAAAAATGAAATCGATGCTCCGAACGGTTTGCGCATATTCTACCAGATATTGCTTTGATCATTCGCCCAAATTCGTTTTCGATATCATCTTCCTTCCGGTCAAAGCTAGTGGATCATTCGATCGGTACTCGAAGATAAAAGCTTTATAATAGAATCATTATTTTCGCGACAAAGACGAAATCGACGCCTGGCTCGTTTTGTCGCCATGAGGTGTAGCTCTCTTTGAACATACTCATCATTGAATTTTATGATTGCATTTTATTTTGAGGCAAAAAGCCCCGAGACGTGTGAGGTGCGTTACTGAAACGGAGCCTGACAAGGAACATCCCTCAGGTGTCCGCCTCCGATTTTGTTGAAACTCATATATGTGATAGAGCATCGAAAACTTTGAGACACGTATTTTTTTTTATTGGCGGAAAAACGGATTTAAGGGGGCAAACCACCCCTCAAAGAAAGGCGTGTCGAGGGGTGATTTTGCAGTTTTACCCAGAATCAATCCACCGATCTGGATGAAACAAACACAAAAATTCTTCTAATGAAAAGCGATGAAAAATCCACTATGAAAATGTTAAGAAAAAATTAAATTAGGGGGTAAACCACCCCTCAACTTGCATTTCTTTCACCCCACACTTAACAGGGTTGTATGCAAATTAATAAAACAGGTATCATTTTGAAGGGCAATTAAAATTAAAGTTGACGGGTTTTTGCGTTTTGGCGGCATAGCAAATTTAAGGGGGTAAACCACCTCTAACATAAATGTATTTATCATGGTCGTTTTTTCTGTGTTTAAAGTATATCCGCTGATTTTAAATATTTCTATAAGCTACAATTTAATGTTTCCCATGTGTCAAAATTATTACATTCGTCTTAAGGGGTAACCCCTCTGACGAGAAACATCATTGGAGTATCCGCTTTCGATATCGTTGAAACTCATATATGTGGTAAAGCATTGCAAACTATTAAACATGTTTTTTTTTGTATCGGCAGAAAAACGGTGTTAGGGGATGAAACCACCCCTCAAAGTTTCTCCCACAAGCAGTCCACCGATCTGAATGAAACAAAATCGAAAATTCCTCTCATATTAAGCGATGAAAAATCCACTACAAGAGTGTTAATTAGAAATATAATTAAGGGGTAAACCACCCCTCCATTTGCCGTTTTTCACCTCACGCTTAAGAGGGTTGTATGAAAATTAATAAAACAGGTATCATTCTGAAGGGGGATCAAAATTCAAGTTGACGCGTTGTTGCATTTCAGCGGGGCAGCAAATTTAAGGGGGTAAACCACCCCTAACATAAATTTGTTCATTTCCATTCATTTAAAAAATCAGAAGATTTTGAAAATCCTGTTACCTTTGGTTTTCGTGAATCGAACCCACATTGTGAAATACCCGGTTGCAATAATTTGACCATTATCAGATGTGCATGGTGCAAAAAGTCGTTGTGTTTAAAGCATTTTTTCGACGATTATCATTATTGCAGGAATTATGAGTCATGATTGTTGATGGTTGATAGTTGATAGACTAGAAAAAAAAAGTATATATCACAAGAAAATGATTTGACGGCATATGACTGCAATACTTTTCACAAGTACTATTGATTAAATCAGTTGATATGATTACCAAATTAAATATGTCAAAATATATTAAAAACATGTTCGTTAACCTACTGTAAAACCCTCAGTTTCATTAATATGTGTAATTAAATTAACGGTAAAATAATAAAAATATACATTCCTCCACAAAACTACGTCGCTGGCTAAATTATCGCTTGATCCAGGCGCATCATCGTTCCGAAATATACGAAGTGAGCCTTATAACTTATTCTGGAAATTATTATAATTAATGATATAGTAGAAGTGTATGTTTATTCCTATGGAGATGCTTAATGGACGTGCATATTAAAATCGGAAGCGTTTCGACACGAACATATGAGTCATATGAGTAAGCGGTAGCCCCACGTCCCCACTCCCAAAGTACCGCTCCTAAAGCTCAAAACGAATATGCCTGCACAAAAAACATAAAATTAATATTACCGATGGAATGAAAACAGTTTTAACGAAATTCGTGAAACCTTTCGCGAAACTTCAAATGAAAAGCAATTAGTTTACCCTTAACATGTAAAAATTTAAAAACGTAATAATTTAAAAGCGCGGGAGAATATTTTGAATCTGCGGATACATGTTAAATACAGAAAACACGGCGGTGATGAACAAATTTATGTTAAGGCTTACCCCCTTAAATTTGCTGTTCCGCTGAAACGCAAAAATGCGTTAACTTGAATTTTGATTCCCCTTCAAAATGATACATCTTTTCTTAATGTTCATACAACCCACTTAAGCGTGGGGTTAAAAACGGTAAATGGAGGGGTGGTTTACCCCTTAATTATATTTCTAATCAACACTCTTGTAGTGGATTTTTCATCGCTTAATATTAGAGGAATTTTCGATTTTGTTTCATTCAGATCGCTGGACTGCTGTGGGAGAAAACTGAGGGGTGGTTTCATCCCCTAACACCCCGTTCTTCTACCGATACAAAAAGTCATGTTTAATAATTTGCAATGCTTTACCACATACAGAGTGACAATTTGGGGATGGCCACCTATTTTTAAATCCATTTGGGCGGCCATATTGAATCAGTTGAGGTGCGCTTTTAGAATAGTTTTTCGGGAACTTTTCGAAAAAAATATAGGGCTCATGTGAAAAAAATGAGCCCTATATTTGTGAAGAACAATGCACTCGGTCCTTTAATTGTTTTGTAAAACTTTAATCAATCGGTCGACAAAAACGGCTTGATGGATCCATTTAAAAATTGGCAGGGATATTGGGGGTACAATGAGCTGAAAAAATCTGACAACATTAGTCTTTCCATCAATATTTGAAAAGTAGTGGTAGATTTACTGAAAACCCATAGGTCATTGTTTTTACTTTTTTTAAATTAATGTTATGGGTAAAAAAATTTGTTCTAAAAAATCAATGAAAGGGTCTTATAGGAAATGTATTGAAGTTTGAAAGCTGCCCATTAATTCCCTGTGCGATTATTGGTTGCTGAGACATCGTTAATCAAAGACAGAAGGATCTTGTTTCATTCAAAGTCGGATATCTAAGCACGGAATTGTCATAGAGAGACCACAGAGAAAACAAATTAAGGCTGACTGAACACGCTAATTGATCTATGTATTGATTTAACTGAAACGAATTCTCGAGCCCGTGGACCCTTGAAAAAAAGAAACAAAAATTTTGTTGAAAAAATGTATTATTAAAATAATAATTCAAAATAATAATGATAATAATAAGAAAGGCTTTAACATAATAATCAAAATTCACGTATACGTGATAATAATAGTAATAATAAAATAATAATAAATAATAATAATCATACTTGAATCCCTCCGTTTACTCAGGCAACACGATTGTGGACTGCGGTAGCCGCTCACCCTCTGGCTTGAGAGAGCGGCTATCACGGAGCGATTTGTTGGACTTTTCGCGCGTTTTTTTTTTTGACTGGGCGGCAGTTGAGGTGGTGTCGGAACCCTCGAGTGTCGCCCAGCGTTATTGTTCCGATCTAGATTAAGACCGAGCCTAACTCCCGGGGGTAGGGGAATGTTTCCCAGTGCAAACTGAGGAAGTGTGTTGCCCGGAGCAATAAAGTCTAATATTTGAAAAATATTAAAATAATAATAATAATAATAATTGCGTTGCCCGGAGCAATAAAGTCTATTAATTTAAAACAATAATAATAATAATAATTACTTCCTCAACACACTTCCTCAGTGCAAACCGAGACAAATTTCCTGCCCGGAGCAATAAAGCCTAATAATGAAAAAAGAAAATTACGTATAATAATAATATAATTACGTATAATAATAATAACAATATAATTACGTAATAATATAATTAGGTATAATTAGTAATAATAATCATTTCTTCGCGCTTGCCATTGGGCGGCAGCCGAGGTGTTGTCGAAATCCTCGAGTGTCGTCCAGTAATCTTTCGGTCTACCAAAATGAGCCTCACCCGCGGGGGCAGGGGAATGTTTCCCAGCGCAAGCTGAGAAAATACCATCCATGGTATTTTCCATGGATGGTATTTTCTCCATGAAGCAATACCATCTACTGAATTTGCACTAATTATAGAAAAATATTTCAAGATACATACCTTCTTGTTGTTTCGAGTTTCACGATCAATGGCGAGCTCTTCTTGGCGTCGTCAAGACTGCGCGTTTTTTCAATCAAATAAACGTCTACAAATATCTGTGGAGGACTATGTGTGTCCCATACCCATAGTCCACACATATAGATTGGCGTTCATTTGTTCGCCTTCGTTCGCTGTAGTTGACTTGGTCTGGACATGACATATAGGATATAGCCGTAACATTATAACATATATAGACGTAGCCCGAACTGAGCCTATAGCTACAGATATAGTAGGAGCGCGGCAAAAAAAAAGGCTTTCGAAAGATCGAAGGTGAGCTTTTTCGGCACCTCATCCTCTATTCCACCGAAGTGGTAAAAATACGAAAATAAAATTCAAGTTTGTAACGTTGGGATGCAACAAATAAAAATATTTTCTTTATCCATTTTATTCCGTAATCAAAACGGTTTGCCCTCAATAATTTTATGAGTCGCATTTACAAATCTAGAATTTAAATGCGAAAACAATTATTTCGTAAAATACTGAAAATGCGGAAATAAAAATATAATAAAGGAAATTTCATTCATGATATTTAGAAAGATTACATTTTTTCATCATATCACCACTTCGGTGGGTTAGGGCATACGACGCCGAAGAGGCTCACCACCAAATGAGCTGAAGTTTTGTACAGACCGTCCTTTTCTTCGGAAAGACATTTATTTTCCTGCGCTGCTACTATAAGTATAGTTAACAGGGTCAGTTGGGGCTATACCTATAATGTTATCGTGAGTAGTATAGCTAGGCCGGTCTAACGCAGGTCCTCTGAGGGGGGTGCGGGGCGGGGGGTTCATGCGGGGAGGGGTATGACGTCACGCGGGGAGGGGTATGACGTCACCGCGGGGAGGGGTATTGACGTCACGCGGGCGAGGTATGACGTCACGCGGGGCGAGGTATGACGTCACGCGGGAAGGGGGACTCGGCGGAGTGGCTGACCTCTCTCTCTCTCTCTCTCTCTCTCTCTCTCATCTCTCTCTCTCTCTCTCTCTCTCTCTCTTCTCTCTCTCTCTCTCTCTCTCTCTCTCGTCTCTCTCTCTCTCTCTCATCTCTCTCTCTCTCTCTCTCTCTCTCTCTCTCTCTCTCTCTCTCTCTCTCTCTCTCTCTCTCTCTCTCTCTCTCTCTCTCTCTCTCTCTCTCTCTCTCTCTCTCTCTCTCTCTCTCTCTCTCTCTCTCTCTCTCTCTCTCTCTCTCTCTCTCTCTCTCTCTCTCTCTCTCTCTCTCTCTCTCTCTCTCTCTCTCTCTCTCTCTCTCTCTCTCTCTCTCTCTCTCTCTCTCTCTCTCTCTCTCTCTCTCTCTCTCTCTCTCTCTCTCTCTCTCTCTCTCTCTCTCTCTCTCTCTCTCTCTCTC
>OZ023316.1:15597292-15645173 GCA_964007375.1 Ophion obscuratus | reverse complement strand
TCGAACGTCTCATGAACGTCTGTTAAACGTCTCACGAACGTCTCCGAACGTCTCTCGAACGTCTCCGAACGTCTCACGAACGTCTCACGAACGTCTCCGAACGTCTCCGAACGTCTCACGAACGTCTCCGAACGTCTCTTGAACGTCTCTGGAACGTCTCCGAACGTCTCACGAACGTCTCACGAACGTCTCACGAACGTCTCCGAACGTCTCCGAACGTCTCGTGAACGTCTCTCGAACGTCTCTCGAACGTCCCATGAACGTCTGTTGAACGTCTCACGAACGTCTCCGAACGTCTCCGAACGTCTCACGAACGTCTCACGAACGTCTCCGAACGTCTCTCGAACGTCTCTCGAACGTCTCATGAACGTCTGTTGAACGTCTCACGAACGTCTCCGAACGTCTCTCGGACGTCTCCGAACGTCTCACGAACGTCTCACGAACGTCTCCGAACGTCTCCGAACGTCTCCGAACGTCTCATGAACGTCTCATGAACGTCTCACGAACGTCTCACGAACGTCTCACCAACGTCTCCGAACGTCTCTCGAACGTCTCCGAACGTCTCATGAACGTCTCACGAACGTCTCACCAACGTCTCCGAACGTCTCTTGAACGTCTCTCGAACGTCTCCGAACGTCTCATGAACGTCTCACGAACGTCTCCGAACGTCTCATGAACGTCTCACGAACGTCTCACGTACGTCTCTCGAATGTTTGAGAGCAATATTTTATACAACTGTGTAATCTCATAACAGATAATGTAAGAAAGAAAGGGGTGAGGAGAATTAAAAAATCACATAATGTCACATTTCGTTTATTTGCATGAATCTTTATGATTCAACCACCAATTAAACATTTTACATACATTTTGTAACGCGCAATTTTTTTCATGCTTTTCGCATCGTAGAGTATTGCTTACGTCTAATTTACTTAAGGTATCCATATCGCCAAAGTCCAACCTTTCAATAACTAGATCATTTTTCATATTTATTATAGCAGCTAGCCATTCTCGTTTTTCATGGCCGTCAACATATACAATGGGATACATATCGACTTCCGTGGGGCCCACAACTGCAGCCGTTATTAAACCTTGAGCCGCCATTCTCATTTTTCATGGCCGTCAACATATACAATGGGATACATATCGACTTCCGTTGGGCCCACAACTGCAGCCGATATTAAACCTTGAGCCATGCTATATGGAACGTTTCCATAGGCCCACTTTAGACCATGATAATTCCGAATAGACCATGACGCTTCGTATCTCTCAAATTTTGTGAGAAGTCTCCATGGTATGATACTCGCGAAAATGTAATGAGAGAGCACACATTCCGCTCTTAGAATCGCTACTTCCTTCACGACAAAGTTTCTCCCAACAATGAATCCTTGTAGATCGACAAATGTAGGTACAGACATAACGAAGATGGCTCGATCAAGTCCATAGCAAGATCAATTGATGACTGACGTCATTATTTAAGAAACTCGTCTTTAAATAATTTATTTATCGAGCGGGGGGGGGTTACTTGCTGATCTATACAATTTTACGAACCATGTTTGTCAATGGACAATATTCAACAACTCGATCGTGCAAGATCAAACAGTAGGCAGTAGTATTTGGTGGCAAATCTTCCTTACATTCAAACTCTATTCGCACGTCCACGGTAGCATTTTTCACAGACTCGTTCTGACGCGAGCAATCGATAACCGTGAGAGGGCCGTTATATTGAAACTTTGCAATAGTGAGCAAAGAATTATCACTATTACAGCCGTAATAAGATTTACGAAATCGAGAGTACATATTGAACAAAATGGCGAATCTGTTTTTGTCAAAGTCCAAATTCAAGTCATCGTAAGGATAGGATTCCGAGTTGAGATAAAGTTTAACATTGGCGAGCTTGCAGTCGTCGAATAGTGTAATGTCCTTTGCCATAGAATTTTTTTTGCCAGTCTGCAGCGCAAATATTACATATCTTGGTTTCTCTAGCTGGGAGGCAGCTTTCACAGTCCATGAGTGTTTCGTTGTGCTTTGAAGCAGTGGATACTCGTATAGATCCCAAGAGCGAAAGCTCATATTCAAGTATCGTCCACTCTCCAATGTTCGAAGTAATGACAATTTACTTATCTCATTTAATATTACGTGAGGCATACGCCATTGTATCTTGAGCAATTCAACTTCTGCCTCTACTAATGGATGCTGACTGAATACACAATTGTTATCATTGCGCGAACGTATCAGAATTAGCTCATGACGAGCATTGATAACTACGCGCTTGTAATCTTCACAGAATCCTAGCAATATGTTGAGAGGTACACAAAAATTGAAATATTTTCCCCCATTATTATGTGTTACATCCCACGCAGCATTTTTCAAAGTATGACTCCTCTCAGGGCTTAGAGAGATGTAGTTTTTAATCGTGGTTGTTATTCCAACGTTTCGATTGCGATCAATCTCCACACCATCGAGCTCATAACGAACTTCATCAAACATGAATACAACGCAATTCTTTCCCAATACTACTATTGCTTGATCATCTGGTTTTTTAAGCACCGTGAACTTTCCCTCAACGTAGAGAAAACTTTCAGATGGTAGGGTGTACAAGTCTTGGTGTTGTATAGGAATTCGTATTTCATCGCTGTGTCCAAACGTTGAGTTGGCATACGGATTGTACGTATGAGTCTCAATTTTGATGATACGATCGTCAAAGATTGGCTCCCCACTGATATTCAAAACGTCGGTCATTCTTTTGCCTCAAGTATGTCGTACAATAAATCCCAGAGATTCTAAAAATTCACGATTCGCTGCACTGAGTTTCTTCTTTGCGGGTAATTTAACACTCAATGCCGCTTGTCTTCTTGCAAGAGTATGGGATCGTGTGGGATCGTATTATCTCGCGTAGAAATATTGTCTCTGGCGTATTCCGTGTCGTACAGAACGAGCATCACAAGCGTCGCTTTCGTATGTGCAATCTCACCGTAATTTCTTCTCCTCGAAAATCGAGTAGTTTTCCCTTCTGATCCACGATACGTATCGTTAGATCCGTAATGCTCCCCACAACGATCGGAAGATAAATGATTTGCGCAGGCGTTTCCGATATCTTATATCCTGGTGGTACGCTCGATGAAAATTCATGTATCGTGTGTACTGTAACGTTTCGGCTATAGGGGTAAGCCACCGTCACACCGAATACGATAGCGTCTAACCGTTCACGAGACACCTGCGTATTCTGGCCAGCGTTCAGAGCAACCGGCCATGCCGCCGGCCGGGAGGGTCTCCTGAGTTAAGAGATTGGGGCGAGCCCGCGACACCTCGCAAGAAGCTCCGCCCACCGCGAGGAGCAAGACCACCGCGGACTCGCGGAAATCGCCGCCTTTAGTCGAATTTCTCGCTTCTCGAGCTCGACCACTCCTATCACATTAAGAACGTGACCTAAATTCATCATGACGCCTCTTCGCAGCGCATGCACGCCTAATATCCAAGAGAGGAACCATCGAGTATATTTTATCCCTCGAAATGAGTATAGTATGGAAAAGTCCTCAAAATAACCAACTCAGTCAATCCCACCAACGGAGTGTTCGTAGGCGGCGTGATTTCCCACCTAGTTCTCCAGACTCGGGGGAGAAATGGAACTTCTCCTGACGGGCCTTAGGCTATTTAAGGGCGAGCACGAGCCGGAGCGGCACTCTGTCGCAAATTCTTCAATCACTACGTGGAGTCACCGTCATCCGAGACATCGGATCGAAGGATGGAGGCCTTGCTGCCGCAGCCCTGGTCCCATCCTAGAACGACCTCAGCTTCGTGGTAGACACTCTACTTCCTTGGGAAGCCCCAGCATTGCGCCTGGGTCCCCGACCTCGGAAGTAGAGTCATCGTGGTGATTGCCTGTTAGGGAACAGACTTTAACATCCGATCGAGCGCCCGGACGACGTTCGATCGCCAACCTACGCTCTCGTACCCGAATACCCGAAGTGTGCAGTCTGAGATGCGCCAATCGCGCTTCGCTGCACGGGAGGAAATTCTATAACCAGCTTCTCTGGTTTTTCGTCCTCCTCGCTTGGCTCCGAGGAGGTCAGCCATCCCTTCCGGACGGCCCCGCTATGTGCACTCGGGGGGATTGAATCCGCCTCGAGCAAGCGCATTAATTGAACGCTAGATAACTAGCGCGTGAGTAACACGGGTTGGCATCTGTGTACTTAGTTGCACTTTGCAACCTGTGCCAACCGATTGTACCGCCACATAAAAACCGATATCCGTAAATTCAAGGGCTATCGCATTCTGTTTCAGAAGCGACCCCGAATCCGGCGTAACGCGTGCACGACGACGCTCACGGTTTGTGCGAGCGCGAGCAAGAGAGAAAGAGTGAGTGAGTGAGTCTGCGCCTCTAAACATCGTGTGCGACCCCACCGTATTTTTCCCATCGTTGTCGCTCCAAACACGACCGCGCTTCTCGCGACCTACTCCATATCCCGGTAAACGTCGCTACACCTAACTAATCAAATTCAACCTCAAAATTAACACACTAACAAATCATTGTTCAGTTTATGATCCTAATTTAATACGAAATCCGAAACATCGAATGCCGATGATGACGGATGATGACAGGCGTCCCTGAGACCCTCAAAACCACTGAGGCATCTTCCAAGAAACCTTCAAATTCCTATCATCTATTCCGGCACACGTCGCGTACATCGCCCTTCAGGAGGCTACGGGAATCCCTAAAAATCATCCATCGGTCGAATATTCGCCGTCCTAAAATTGTTTTCCCCATTATCACGTAAGTGATCGGTGAAATCAATTAAAAGCTTCGCTACAATATCGCGAAACGTTTCAGTACACGCTCGCCATTGCTGTACGCACCAGTGGTGACACTACATTCTATGCGGATAATGTTGACATTCATTATGTTGATCGGTACATCAGATTCCTGCCATTTCCAGGGATGCAGTATTCGATTTGATGAAAATCCCAACAGGGATCCTACGTTGTCAGGTTTACTGAAATTTATTCTGTACGCACATTTGATTTCGCTCTTTAGTGTATTATGATTAGCGCGTAGCACGATTGGGTATTCGCCATTTTCATCGAGGTCATCGTTATCAACCTTTCGAGGAACAATTTCATTTTCAGCATCATCACCGCTATCAACCCCTTTGAGTAAAATTGCACGATTCAGATACGCATTTATGGCTCTCAGTTCATACGATCCTTCAGGGATTATAATTTCCTTGTCATCATTGTCAAAGTGAAATTTGTTGTTTGATGAATTCACATTTGGTATTGTGTGATAAGTTTCGAAATCCGTCAAACCGAGCTCATAACAACCATCATTGAAATCTATAGCGGGAAAATAATTTGCGGTTAGAAGGCTACTCTTGCCGGTCAACGTAAGCGTCAGTGACATGTTTCCCTCAAATACTGAGTTGATTGACACATTGTCACGGCTTAAATACATATTGATCATCGACGTTTTGGAGAAATTGCAAGCACAATTGCCCGCAAATACTCTGATTATAATGCTGATACGATGTTCGATTGTATTGTATTTTTGTGGTATTTGGTCCAAGATATCGCACCAACTCCTTGGGCGGTCGAAGATTTCCAAAACTATCAAAATATATTATATGACTCCCCCTCTTGGCATAGGCTACCCAATGCGTACCGGGGCCATCGGCATCATCTAAATTTACTATACCGCTCTCATCTAGTTGCACGCCACCATAAACTGGTAAATTATTGCGCATGAAGACCCCTCTGAAGAATGGTATGCGCATGCGCCTGGCTAAGCATTCCAATTGTACATTAGTTGTTACACCCATGGGCATTTTCACCGAGTTTTGGCGTTTTTTTTTTCTTAGTTGAACATCCTTGTCCACGCTTGTAGGGCGCGAGATAGAGCCCATAGCCTTCTATAGCTCGATTATGACGTTGTATTTCTTCAAGTTGACGTTGCGCCGCTTTACTATCATTCACAGCCTTTGCTATCCCAGCTGCCCCACCAGCCAGTGAACCAAGAACTCCCAGCAATGGTAACATTGGCATAATTCCGCCACGCTTTGCTATCGACAGTATTCTCCTCTTAACGGGTTTTTTCTTCTTTGCCGATGAGTTCTTTGTCTTCATTCCCATGCCGAATTTCGTTTTTGCTTTCATAGCTGCCCAAACAGCGGTCGCTGCTGTTTTCTCGCCAAAAGTCGAATCTCTCGCAGTAATACGTTTTCGTGCCGTTGTTGCAAGTATATTATCCGCAACGTGTCTTTCGCCTAAATGATTGCTTCGAGAATAGGCTATATCGTGGTCGCAACAAGCTGCATCCAATGGATTTATACCACGATCACCCCGTGTCAATCTCTGCTCTAACTGAGTGCCTGGTCCACAAAATTGGTATCCGGGAATATGTAACTCGATCGGAAGTGCATTTATTGCTCGATTTAACAAACCGTTGCCTTTTCTCTTTGACATTCGGCACAATTATTTATAAACGGTGCTGGACCGTCAATGTGTATTAGCTGTCCCGGTAAATTCCAATGGCGCGTGCATCGGCGATATTGCTGTACTTCCGAATCAGCCTTTATGTGTTCGGGAAGCCTCTCCCACAAAATGTCAACGAAGTGATGAAAATTTTGTAACAAAACAATTTTTGGAATAAACTGTAATTGATGAGCCGTTAAGCGGAGAATACTGCAGTCGTCCGATAGGTACAAAAACATTCTCAGTACTGAGCAGATTTGACTCGGTGCACTCCTATAAATACTCCTCACACGACGCATTTTGGGCGAATGTGTGTTTGGATTCGAGAGAGAAAACATGCGTTTCGTGCAACAAGCGACGTTGATTCAAGTGACCAATTTCGACGATAGAGTAATGGAGGGTCAACAAGTACGCAAGCATGGAGACATGCTGCCACTTACGATACGCAGCATTATTTGCGGTCCTTCAAATTGTGGGAAAACCAATGTTTTCTTAAGTTTAATAGAAAGTCCAAATGGTGTACGTTTTGAAAACCTATATGTATACTCGAAATCGCTTCAACAGCCAAAATATCAATATTTGGAAAATCTGCTGACATCGATTAACGAAATTGGCTATTTTAAATCCTCAAGTAATAGTGATGTTATCCCACCGCACGAAGCGCTTCCGAACTCCATTTTTATTTTCGATGACGTAGCATGTGACAAGCAAAATACAGTAAGAGAGTACTTTGCGATGGGCAGACACTCGAGCGTTGATTGTTTCTACCTTTGCCAAACATATGCCAAGGTTCCCAAGCATCTTATACGCGACAATGTGAATCTGCTTACTTATTTAAACAAGATCGTACAAACTCGAAACATGTTTACAATGAACATGTAAATACGGACATGTCATATGAAGATTTTCTGGTGTTATGTCAAAAATGTTGGCAACACAAATATGGCTTCATGGTGATTGACAAAGATAGCTCATTGTCCGGTGGTCGATATAGAAATGGATTTAACGAGTTTGCAATACCGTAATGTAGTCAGTCGGCATTGAGACATCAGCTGTGCAACGACCGACAAATAATTTCGTGTGGGCATGATGACGACAATTGATACTGATGAAGAGATTGCCAGGGAAATTGCGAAAACAAGCGACTCAATACGCAAAAAATATCAAGCTTTGAAGACTGGAAAAATGGAAGAAGATCTTGCATTGGAGAGACACTTCAGGCCAATCACCGAACCTCTCAAGCAGATTGTTGAGCAATCAGCCGCTGTTGAATCTCTTGGGCCGGAAATTGAATCGTTGAGTATGTCGGAAGCAAAGGACCTAGAGAAGGATGTGAAACAAGGAACAAAGCGCACACGTTCGTTATTTCAAGATTCGCTGGTAACTTCTACACCGAATCAGGTGAAACGCAAGCGACGAAAGGAATCTCTGGATGATACGTCGATGGCTGCAGTACCCTTTCAACCAGCCACCATTGTTGAAGAAGACGTTTTTGAGACCACGCCCGAATCATTCGTGTCTACAGTTCAACGTCAATTACAAACGGCTGAAGGTCAAAATACATTGCGCGAACATTTCGGTCCACTCGGTCAACAATATATTTCATCTATTCTTTCACAAGACAAAAATTCCAGCATGGATTACGTGTATGGCGTCAAATTTACCAATGAAGGAATGATGTTAGGCGATAAGCGTTTCGATGTGGATAATGATGATAATATATTCATCGATGGCATAAAATACTTGGGAACCCCTGGACTCTATGAGTTAATTTTCAAGAGAATTCCCGACGATGCAATATACACCGAGGAAGACAAAAACAAATATAAAAGTATATTGTTGGCACCAAATGCACATCGACGTGGTAGCAATATACTCAATCCTGTATTGGGTAACAAAGGCTTCAAGTATAAATATATAATTGGACCATTAACTTTCGACCGAAAAACTGGAAGAGGTATAGAAATACCGCTCGCCATGACGTTAAATAACAACAAAATCGATTACGTGCATTGGAATGATCCCAATGAGTTGGTCGATCGTTTGCGCTTGTTGGAAGCTTCACGACATGCGGGTAACAACGCTCACGACAATGAGATAATGTCGATTATTGAGGAACTTCGCGAAGCGGGCCTCATTATAAATTAACCTATGCATCGATGATAATGATCATTCCTTCATCGCTATTGATACCGAGATGTCGATCAATAAATTCGGATCATCGCTTGGAGCGCAGGATAATTCATACTATCAGTGGACTGGGCTAATAAGAAATTATACACGTGATAATGCTCTCTGTCTAACCTCTAGTGGCTTCGATGCAAGATCACGTAAAATACGAGGCGTAGCCCTACCTGAAGGGGATTACGATGCTGCTAACAAACGTTACGTGGAAATGAAAATCAAGCTGTTAACAGAACGCCTGGATGAATTTGAGAAGAAATTCATCGCACTAGAGAATACGCTTCGAATAACTATGAACGATACGTCTAAAACGATTCAGTATGTAACCGACGCTGTAGCTGACACAACGCAGGAAGATTTGTAAAAATCGTCTGGTCAAACACACGATATGCTCGGAAAAGAAAAAACGT
This sequence comes from Ophion obscuratus, assembly GCA_964007375.1. Lineage (NCBI taxonomy): Eukaryota > Metazoa > Arthropoda > Insecta > Hymenoptera > Ichneumonidae > Ophion > Ophion obscuratus. Next base: position 15,636,114 of record OZ023316.1, on the reverse strand, counting down.
CTGAAGAAAAGCAGCTCGTGGAGGAATTACATGCACCAGCAAGAAAAAACTTTCCGCGAAGACGTGTCATCGTACGTGGGTATGATGATTTGTGGCAGGCTGACGTAGTCGAAATGCGGCCGTATTCGCGTTTCAACAAAGGCTACAATTACATCCTCACCGTCATCGATGTGTTGAGCAAGTATACATGGGCCGTACCCTTGAAAAGTAAAACTGACAACGAAATGGGTACAACGATCGCGAAAATCATACACGATCATAGCAGATATCCGAAAAATCTTCAGACCGACAAAGGAAGAGAGTTTTACAATGTAAACGTGCAACGACTCATGGAGAAATACAACATCAATCATTATTCGACGTACTCTATTATGAAGGCCTCGGTCGTCGAACGATTCAATCGCACTCTCAAAAATAATATGTGGAAAATGTTTACACTCAATGGTAATTACAAGTGGATCGATGCGTTACCGCAACTCGTTATGAAGTACAATGCTCGAAAGCATCGTACGATTGGCATGAGGCCCATCGACGTTACTCCTGCGATCGCGGAGAAACTATTAACCACCGTATACAGCAATGTAAAAATTGCAGCTCCTGCAAGATTCAAAGTCAATGATTTTGTGCGCGTAAGCAAATTCAAGACAATATTTGAAAAAGGTTTCACACCAAATTGGACCACCGAAGTGTTTAAAATCGTCAAGGTGCAGCAAACTTATCCTGTAACGTACCTAGTCGAGGACTCAAGTGGAAATCCAATGGCCGGAGGATTCTACGAATACGAACTGCAACGTGTTGCCAATCCAAACATATATCTCGTGGAGAAGATAATACGCAAAAAGGGCAATGATGTTTATGTTAAATGGTTGGGAATGGATAAATCTCAAAACTCGTGGATACACAAAAATAACATATTGTAATGACTTTTATAAAGTATATGAAAAATTCAATAAAGTTTATTTACAATAGGCATACCATTTTATTTATGTATACATTCACCATTCCTGATAAAAATAAATTATTATATCCTGTAAACATTAACATACTCGCATTATATATAACATGCATATTTTCCAATATATATCAAATTTACATTACTACATTCATTATATCTATCCATTTTTATTTTATAACAATATATACAATGTAGCCTAACATTTACAATGCTATTTTATAATGACCCCAGGGTAGAGTGTCCGTACTTTTCGGCACGATATACCGCTTGTCATCGTGTGGACTTAGAGCAATTTTTGACTCTGAAATAGTGTAAACTTCGTGCAGCTTCGATCTTATGCAAGACTGCTGACGAGTCATCTCAATTTCTTCCCGTAAACAGCGAGTGTAGTCATTGAAATTTATTGTTCGATACGACAATTACGATACGAAAAGTTCGATACGAAAAGTTATACGACATTACTTTTCACACCTTTCACCTTTTTCGTGTCTTTTTTACCATCGACTCGCAAAGCGTACATTTTTGCTCTCAATCCGACAAATTCCGTCATTACCATACCATTATTTTCATCTTTCATGAGACCGGGCACTTTCTTGTTGACTAACGGTAAACCGTACACGTTTTCCATCGGGTAATCGCTCGTATCAAATTTGTCAATGTTACGCTTCATATCGTCGTAAACGTCGTCAGACTTGATGTGGTATATGAGACTATCGGTGTCGGTATACATGACCTTACAGTTTTGCTGATACAGCGGAATCATGAATTCGTGGTGAAACTCATATAAACGTGTTTTCGAAATGTCGAGTATACACATACCCACATAAATCGGCTTGTTAAATTTTACCTCCAGATTTCGCAATTCGACGGCAATAAGATTTTCCGAATAGACACTTCGACTGTGAAAATTTGGTTTAGCGATCATTGCCTCTGCCCCATACCGTCCCTCCCACTTTGTTACAAGTTTCACGTCTACACAGTTTCGCACGTTTTCCATCGTTTTACCAAATACTGCATTGTTCATTAATTTATACAAATTTTTCTCGAAATCATTTGTAGCACGTGTTCGAAACTGTGTGTTTAATTCTATGTATGAACGCAACCAGGGGGATTGATTGAATTTCAAAATTCTGTGTATTTTCGCTACTTTAAGTCCATGACGCATACACTGCTGCAAATTACGATAGTGTATCACGTAACGCTTCTTATCACATACGGTTGCGAGCAATTTCTCCTGGCGCTTGCCAGGTGGTTTGTCGCGTGTAGGACAAAACGGAAGGTCACTGTGCGAATCATGCAAACGTTGTGGATATTCGAGATCGACTTCGAGAACGTAGCCTACAGGCGAATCTAGCGCTATGGATAATACGTCAAAATCCGATGTGTTGTCGATCCATTGAAAATCAGCATAAGGCAAAGGTTGACACATTGCCCAACCATACAAGTTGTTCACATCGAAGTACATGAGGTATGATGATGATTTCAACGGATCGTGCGATTGCATGTACTTGTTATTAGCATGTGCATATCTGTTTGAACATTGGCTTAAACCTCCGCGTATACCTCGCTCGATGAATAAAATCATGTCGATATCGGTCAATAATTCAAACGTAATGTGCGTATATTTCAACATGGCGTCCCAAGTATATCCCGGAAGGGTGTAATAATACGCCGGATCAAGCCCATAACTTTCAATACACGTATCACGGAAATTTTCGAAAATATCTGCTAATAACAAGACATCCGTCTTCAAATACAAATCGCTATATTCGCCAAGCGTTTGAATGGAAAACCGCTCCCAGACATTCTCAGCGTGAATGTACTCGCTCGCGCTGATCGTTTCCCCGGTCAAGGAACTGTAAAATGAGTCGCGCGGCGGCAAACACGTGTCTTCCAATCTGCTGACATGATCAATGTATTCGTACGGGAAGACACCTTTTCGTGTTAATAATGTAAAATCATCCATCGGTAGGCCACCAAATTGTGAGCGTAAAATTTTCAGTTTGTCCGTCGTTAAAAATGATGCCAATTTCTCAAGACTTGTGGTTAGAAATTTATATGAATCGATGAAGCGTAATTTAATTTGGTTTTTTGTTTCTTCGGTAGCAGTTTGAACAGTTTTCGTGAACGCAATATATTTTTCTTTTGTTATTGGAAGCACGTAAGTTTTCCCTTCGAACGCGGTGGCCACTTCCTTGATTATAAAATGCGCATCATAGCCAGACAAATTGTGAAAAACTACCGGGATGAAAAATGATTGTTTGAAATTTAGATGGCAATTCGAATGGGCGGGGCCTCTGTAACGCCCAGTTAAATGACAATGATCGCGAACTCGTGTATCGGTTTGTGCAAAATCTTCTTCACATATGTGACACTTAATCGCGCTTCGAAATTCGAGCTCCTCGTCGGATGTTAACTGTACCATGGAGATATTTGAAGATAAAATATCTTTTACATGCAATGCTGCATTTTTTAGTTCTTCGACGTACCATGCAATGCAATCGCTACTACGGTGCGATTCATATCTGCATAACGATTGATCGTATGAACAATGTACGTAGTATGCAATACTAGAAACCTCGTGGTGTTGGTACATGTTTTGTTCATTCGTTTTCGCAAGAACGCACTCAAGATCGGCGTATATTACGAATGGAAGTCGCTCCTTATGATTGAAGTTTTTAAAAGTGAGCCACTTGTTCGCATCGTTCGGTAGACGGACGGCACAGTCGTTGATCTGGCCACAGTCCACAGTGTGCCCTTGCAATTTTTGCTCCGAATGAAAGTAGTGTAGACATCTGCGAAAATAAACAAAAAATCAGTTTCGAACTAATTATTTTGATACATTAAATCATATCAAATCTACGTACCTATCACAGATGTATTTTCGATGATGCTTCTGACTTAATTGCGAGCTGACGAGCCTTGATAAATTCTTGATCCACGCGAAATGTCCAACGATGTTTTGCTGCGGATCTTCCACGTAGAGCAAATTGACATGCTTTTCTCTCTTTCGCTCACTCACGCGAATTGGAAGAGTGCTGTCGCTCTCAATGGTGTATACATTGATTGAAATGTCATTACGAATTTCAAATTTTTTAATTTGATTCAGAGTCATTGGAAACTCAATGTCTTGAACATTTAGCACTGTCGAGTAGTGTGGGTATGAAGATTCACGCGCACTGTCACGTTGGGCTGGATAAAGAGCAGCGACTACGGACCATGCGAAACATGCTTGATCACTCGATTTCACATTAACGACTGCTCTTTTCAGCATTATCGACCGCGATAACATTATGTGGCATCCCGCACGCATTGGATTATATTTATTTATATTCATAGTCAAGTTATATATTCGTGACAATGCCCACCCGCTGTCGCGTTCCTGAAACTCTTCGAGTGATGTCGAAATGGGCTCAATAACTCTTTGATCGTACCACTCGCTTAAATCAGACGTATTGAAAAGTTCATAGTTTTTAGTATTAATGCTTTTATTTGCACGCTTGTCACCCGCCACAAATTCGCCGTTAAAAACGGTATTAATTTTCACACTACCATGATTGTTGATAATGGTTTGAACGCGTGAAAGCACGACATCACTAGCGTCTTTGAGAAATTGTTGAGGTTCGATGTGGTTGTGATTTATGACTACACCAGTCAAGATACGACCCTCGAAAGCCGTATCAATTTCTCGCCATATGAATCCATGATTGTCATGTCCAGCACCCGTGTGTATGAAACGCTGACGCACCGAATTCTTGAAGCCTTCAAGTCGTGCAATTTGGGCTACCAACGATTGCCGATTTCCAATCGATAATCGCGGTCGTTTAATTCGACTTTGTTCTTCTAACGACTCGATATACTCGTCACATCGTTGTTCCCACACAATGTACTCTTCGACCGAACTAATTTGAGCCCCTTGCTCGCAAAGATTTTTTTCAATATTATCCGTCATGTCTCTGCGCGAGGCACTCCATGATCAATTCAAACATTGACTGAAAGTGTGTACCTCTCAATCACGATTTATATTATATAAAAACTGCATCCTTGGTGCCGTGTGCATTTTTTTGCTATATATTTTTCTGCAGACTATACGATTTTGCTGACATGAACTTCTTCGACGGGATTCACGAAGCGCTCGCAGAATCAATCGCATAATTTTATTCTTTCGTGAATATCTCAGGCATTTTGACCTTGAGATGACACGTGATGCTGAATCGACATTTTAACGGTGCTTTTTTTCCTATGTACGCTGAAAGTGTGTTCCTCTCAATCACGATTTATATTCCATTTCTATAACAGCTGCATCCTTGGTGCCGTGTGCATTTGTTCATTATATATTTTTCTACAGACTTTTAGATTTTTGCTGACATCAACTTTTTTTCAACGAGATCCGCGAAGCGCTTGCAATATCATTCGCATAATTTTATTCTTTTGCGAATGTCCCAGGCATTTTGACCTTGAGATGCAATAGATGTTCGAAGACGTGCGCGGCGGTTTTTTTTTGGATTTCACCCAACAAACCCAATTGCTCTAATCGCTGAATGTCTAAAGTGTATATGTCTATATACATGCAGATGAGTCGCTCTATCTCACATGCATGCGATGCGGTCGCTCCATCTCTCATTCTCGCTCTCTCTCATGCATACGTGTAATCCGATCGCTTGTCTCAGCGACACGGGTCAACCAACTTGGCTCTCTGGCGACAGTCGCTACAAGAGAGAGAGAGAGAGAGAGACAGACAGAGAGAGAGAGAGACAGAGAGAGAGAGAGACAGAGAGAGAGAGAGACAGAGAGAGAGAGAGAGAGAGAGAGACAGAGAGAGAGAGAGAGAGACAGAGAGAGAGAGACAGAGAGAGAGAGAGAGAGAGGTCAGCCACTCCGCCGAGTCCCCCTTCCCGCGTGACGTCATACCTCGCCCCGCGTGACGTCATACCCCTCCCCGCGTGAACCCCCCGCCCCGCACCCCCCTCAGAGGACCTGCGTTAGAACCGGCCTAGCTATACTACTATCGTGCTCCCCGCTTTTCGTGGTTGATCGCCTAAACCGGGCGTCCGCCCATCCTAAAAAAGTGGGCGAACCCCATACTTTGGGGGATACAATTTTCGTCGTGTTTTAAACCCCTACGTGGAGTGGTTTTCTGCACCCCAAAAACGATCAATCGTTTTTTGATTGACCTTGCCGTGCTTCCGGACGTAAATGTAAAATATGTACAATCCTCATACTTTGAGAGATACAATTTCTTCGTCTTTTTCACCCCTCCTTGGTTTCCGGGGCTCGAAAATCGAGGATACTTTTTTTAGCTGACCTATTCGTGCTTCCGGACAATTCTTTCGTGTTTTTGAAATCGGGTTTTTTAATAACTTTTGTACTTCAAATATATTGTCACGTGGCAAATTTTTGGAGAGTTCCCGGAGCTGCGTGAAGGCAACCCTCCCGCTCGGCGCTCACCCCGAACGCTGACCCATAGATGTTAGGAGAGCGGTATATTTTTATTGTTTCTTTTCTGTTTTTATATGACTTTTATTTCGAGAAAGAATTTCGGCTAGAAGATCTGAGGCGGCGACGACGTGCGAGCCAGCGGAAAAGAAGATCATATTAGTTTGGGCGCGTGACCGGCCGAACTCCCGCGTGATGTACTCGAAGAGGTCCAGAGTGAGTTCCTCGCTTACTCGAGCAATAAGCATTCTCGAATCAAGTTATCGATCAAGCGATTTCGCAAAAATCGCCTAAGGTGCACAGAAAGCGTCTCGGAGCGTTGGAGTGGCTCAACATCCCGAGCAACTACAAAATTCTGTTCCTTCAAGGAGAAGGGACGGGATGCTTCGCGTCGGCGTCGATGTCGCTCAATCTTATGAGTAAAACAGGATCGGTCGATTAATTCGTAACTGGCTCGTGGCTGGCCAAGGAGGCAGTAAAATCTGGGAAAGTGAATCTCGCGCAGCCGAAACAGAACAAGTACGTCGATACTCTCGAAGCTCCTACTTGGAAACTCACACCTGATGCATTTTGCGTCTATTATTGTGACAATGAGACAGTTCATGTTGTCGAATTTCACGACGTGCCGGAAACGAACGGTGTTCCCTTGGTGGTCGACATGTCCTCGAATGTTCTCACTCGTCCGTTCGACATTTCGAAGTTCGCTGCGATATCCGCCGAGACTCAGAAACATATTGGTCCAGCAGGCGTAACTCTGGTTATAGTGCGCGAGGACGTCCTCGGCAACGCGATGCCTATTTGCCCGACGGTCCTGGATTACACGATGATGGCCAGACATTTTGCTTCGCAGTACGTCCCTGACCTTCCAGATATACGTGGTGGGGTTGTTTGCAAATAGACAATAGAACGTGGTGGTGTAGAGGGTATGAAGAAACTCGCGATCAAGAAGGGCGAAGAAATTTACGATGTGATCAATGAGTCGAACTATTCCTATATCTTTCCAGTAATTCCGCGTGCTCGTAGTTGTATGAACGTGCCATTCCGTTTTGGAGATGGTGATGAAAAATTCGAGCGTCTCTGTACAACGCTGTCAAGGTTAAGGAAGGGGAGAAGGGCGAAGATCCCGCTCGCGGGATAATTAGAGAGAATTATGACTTAGGCACGGAGTGTTGAGCGGGACGGATTGCCCAGAGTTGTCCCTGGTCGCGTTCAAAATTGTAGCCGATGGTTCGCGGGTACCGCGTTGCCTTAAGTAAGCTAACCCTCGGCGAATCGTTTGATGCCCCTATCGTCGATCTAGGCGGCGGCCTCCGTCTCACGAAAGCAGTATACATTTTTCGTGTTATTTTAATTGTTTCTTTCGTTACTTTGTATCGATGTTTCGTGACACGCGTGTATCGATAATCGGGCTGCGGTACGGGGTCAGGGGATTGTCGCGCGGATCGGTTATCTTGTGCGTCCGTCGTATAGTCCTGCGTCCGAAAATGTTGACACCGCAGGCAGAATTGTGAGTTAGAGATTGATTTGGATGAGTGAGTGCCGGGGAGTATTAAAAAAATGATCTGTTTTATTGTGTAAAGGGTGTAGGTCCCGGCGGTGCGAATGTCCCTCTCCGCGGTGACGTTTTATTGTTCGATTAGTGTAGTGAGAGCGATAATTCACGAGATGAGAGAGTGATAGATTGATTGATGATGGATTGATTATAATTTTAAAAAGTGTGCAATATCCACACTTTGCGAGATGCCATTTTTTCGTGTTTTCAACCTCTTCGTAGGGTAATTTCCGGGGCTCGAGAGTTTTCGAAACTTTACATGTAGTGAAGCAAAATTTTGGAGGAAATACCAGAGGAAAAAATGTTAACGCGTCGAAAATCATTATTTGATTTTTCAGGGTACTAAACATGCGCCGTTAGTTATCTTCTAAAGTTGAAACATTTGTGAAAGAAACCGGAGTCATAATTTTCGATTGACGTTCAACTTACAAAATAAAAGCCTCGTTCCCGTGCAGAGAGCGGTGATAGCGGATTATCGGGTAGTTAAACGAGGATACAATGTTTTGAGTACCAATGAGTCAGGGCCTTGGATGAACCTCTGGCATGGCAGATAGTAAACGTTTTCACTCAAAGGAAGCCAATGTGGAGCACAACAGAACCTCCGGATCCCCGGGTACTTCGAGCGCTCCCGTAAAACCTACTGGCCCCCCATTCGGCCTACAATAGGCGCACTCTCCGTATCCGACTCTTCGGATCCGCCATTCAACCTACCGAGGTGCAATGTAAACCTTGTAAAAACCGTTTTATTTTAAGTATACCAAGAGATGATGAGATTTGTTTCGTAACATATGAAACTCTTATATGCGTGAATCCCACAGAATGGATAATATGTCACTTATGCGGGTAGCGGCATTAGAATAAGTAGGTATCGCCATGTCAATCGATCATCACTCATGTATAGGTACGGTCATAAATTCGATGAAATTGCAGTAAGACTGCTCATACCGAGCATTTTTTAATTAATCGCCTATAAAATGATAGTAAGCCAATATTGAAAAAATAATTGGTTCCGCATATTAATGTTGCATAAATAACTTAATAAAGTGGCAATATATTTTTATTAATTGTGTAGTTTTTATTCATCATCTTTCACGCGGTGAAACAGCTGATAATGCATATTTACTTATACCATTCTTCGGGCGATAATAAGCGATGGAGTGTTGGTGGAGGAGATATTGAATTTAGGCTCAAAGCAAGTTAGGTGGTGTCGCAGCAACGGACTTGAGATCGAAAGAAGGTTAAGGTCTGTATTCTGCACGTTTCACTGGAACTGAGGGTCGGGAGAAGGTTTGAGAGGACTAACAGAGATTTCCATGGACCGAATGGCGGCCTCTTGATGTCACTGAACTCGACAAATGAGGTTCACCGGGGGTTCAATGTTGACGATAAGTTGAACGGGGGTTGTGAACAAGAGAAATGGGTCCTATGAATGTTCAGAGGAGTCTATAAATTTGACTGGGGAAGACCGATAACCCAACCAATTTCAAATTTTGAGGATTAAAAAAACGGCTGGAAAAACAATTGGAAACATCATTTTTTCCATTATTCCGAAAGTACGGGTGATTTTCAAAAGACCAACAGTCACTGTTTGTGTTTTTTTCTCAAACCAAAATTATAACGTATTATTATTATTATAAGACGAATTTTTTTTTATAACAATAATTAGTCTCTCTAGAGAATTTATTGAATTTTTAAAAATCGACCTTCCACTTTCTGCAGCGTTATTAGTACCTGAGATACCCCACATTAAAGATGAAACGGTAATTTTCCACTCAACCGTCAATATCTCCAGAACAAATGGTTATACAGAGCTCATCCACAGGCGAAATTTTTTCTAACATTTGACTTTCGGCATATTTATTTTGTCTGCCTCATTGACGAAGCGATACAAATTTGAATGCAAGGGTTATAAACTAGAGATTTCAAGTGTAAAAATGCTTTTTTTTCGTTGCAATACGATAATTTGTCTAGGAGTCTACAGAGTCGCAGAAATGACATAAAAAGGTTTTTTTTTTTAATTTTCGAAAATTGTTATTGGGTATCGTTCCAGCCAGTGCAGCCAGATCGCGCGTAAAAGTTACCCCCTCTCTAATATCTTACGCGCCCATCACACAATCATAGTAGCGCGTGTCCGTGAGCGAGCGACCTCAGAATTATGAGGGATAAAAAAATGTAATCAGTTTTTTTTACGAAAATCTCATTTTTTCATCTATAACTTTTCTCCGAATATCTCCGCAGCCGTTCACTCAATAGAAAACAGAAAAAGTTCCGGGAAAAAAATAATATCAAGTTTTTTTTTACGAAAACCTCATTTTTTAAATCTTTTAATTTTCTCCGAATATCTTCGCAGCCGTTCACTCAGGTAATAGAAAAAAGGGAAATTTCCGGAAAAAAATAATAGTAATAAAAGTTTTTTTAACGAAAATCTCATTTCTTTTCATCTTTAACTTTTCTCCGAATATCTCCGCAGCCGTTCACTCAGGTCATAGGAAAATGAGAAATTTCCGGGAGAAAAATGAGAAATCACGAATTTTCAATAAAAAAAATGTGTTTTTGGGAAATAGACCAGTACTTGAATCTGTTTTAAATCATTTCTTCTCCGAAAATCTCAAATATGACTAAAATATGAGAAATTATGAAAAATTTGGAGAAAAAATTGTACTATGGACCCCTGCAGACCGAAGCCAGGAACGCTACCAACGGGACCATCTTATCGCTTGTAGAATATGTGCACTTTCTGGTACTGACGATTGGCGGCCTGATGGATGATTGGTTTGTTTTTGGGGATAATGCTTTATCGCTTGATGAAAGTATGACAATTAATATAATAATACGAATATAAATATATTTCCGCTGACTTTTATGAATTATAATTTATTTGGCATAAGGACGGGTGTGAGTAATGCGTAAACAATTATATATAAGATAAATAAGTTGTAATTTAGATTTATTATTATATTTAAATTAACGTATAAACTAAAAAAATAAGCGATCAGAGTGCGCGATACATTTTTTTGTATACATTAATAACGCAGAGAATCAAGAGTTAAATAAGCATTGAAATCATCTAAAAGCCTCGCGCGTGCCGTCGGGTGACGTCACGCGCGAGTCGTGCTCAGATTGCTTTTACCCTCGCAGCCTTCGTTTCGGCTTGGCCGCACATGAACGTAGGGATGTTCCGATACTAGTAAATATAAGTAAAGTATCGATACTTTCCTTTCGATACCAAGTACTTATGGTATCGATACATTCTTCCGACACTTGCTTGGTATCGAAACCAAAAGTACTTGTATCGAATTGAGAAGTATTTGTATACTGGCCGAGGTTTCGAGCCTACGCCACCGGCCGTGCTGGCGCCGTAGTTGGTCAGGCTCTAGCGGCTCTAGTGTCATTGGGTAATTTTAACCAATAGCGCTACTCGATTGGCATCCATTACCAAACGCAATTGGTCAAGGCTTATCGAATGTATAATATTATCGTTGTGATATTCGGAGTCGAAATATTACGATACAAGTGAATACGAAAAAGTACTCTGTTCTTTATTTTCGATATCAAATACTTTTAGCATCGATTCATTCTAGCGATACTTATTCGACATCAAAAGAAACATATCTGGTACCGAATCGAATGCGACTAAGCGAACTTCACAATTTCTGAACACCATCCCAGCGAACAAATTACAAGAACGAACAATTTTTTAAACCGCTCATTGTTTACGCCGGGCTGGCAGCGCAGCGAGCGGCGTCGTTTCCATTCTCACAATCAGCTCTCGCTCTCTCTCCCTCTCTCTCTCTCTCTCTCTCGAGGAGGCTTTTGTGTCTGATTTGATTGCAATCGATTGGACATTGCTTTTCAAATCGCAGTCTATAGATTTCAAAGTATCCTTCCTTAATACAGTGCTAAGTGACTGTCTGGATGAGCATGCGCCACTACGTAGTTTTGTACGGAAGAGAGGTCCTTCACCCTGGCTCACAGAGGACATACGGCATATGATGCGCGAACGGGACAGAGTATGGAAGCGTTTTACGAAGAGTAGAAATGACTCTGAGCTGCAAAATAAATTTAGGGCTCTAAGAAACACGGTTCAGGTGACAGTTAAAAGAGCGAAACGCAAGTTTTTTAGTCAAGCTTTTGAAAATGTGAGGGATGCAGGATCAGCGTGGAACAAACTACGACAGTTGGGAATCCTTCGCTCGAGGGGCGACAATCATCCGCTTGCGGTACCCATTGAAGAATTGAATGAGTATTTCTCATCCATTGGCGCCTGCGAGGCTCGGATAGATCACAGTAGAAAAGATGTTCTAATTGAGGGATATCAGGACTCAGCTTTTCACTTTCAGGATATTTCTCCAGAAATATTTTTAAATGCTCTTCATCGGGCCTCCTCTGAGGCTCCAGGTGCCGACGGTATCTCCTTAAGAGTACTACGTATCGCCCTCCCTGCGATCCTGCCGATTATTCTCCACATTTTTAATTTTTCGCTCTCACACAGCACTTTCCCACTTATTTGGAAGAAGACTCTAATAAGGCCTATCCCTAAGACCAAATCGCCAGTGTCAACCGCAGACTATAGGCCGATATCACTTCTTTGTCCCCTGGCAAAGTTGTTGGAGCGCATCGTGGCTGATCAGGTTAATAGTTTTCTGGAATTAAATAATTTATTGGATCCTTTCCAATCGGCATACAGAAAGGGTTTTAGCACGCAGACAGCCATGTTGCGAATGTGTGACTATATGCGCCAAGGTATTGACAATGGAATGATGACGGTTATGGTATCGTTTGACTTCTCGAAGGCTTTCGATCGAGTAGTTCATAAAATACTCATAAACAAACTCAGGGAACTTCATTTCTCGGAGCCTGTTGTACAGTGGGTAAAATCATACCTTACGGGAAGATTTCAATCAGTTCTAGGACCTAATGCCACTCGATCAGGATGGGCTGAAGTAAAGTCAGGTGTCCCCCAAGGATCCGTACTAGGTCCACTTCTGTTCACGCTGTACCTATATGACCTTCGGTTTGCTCTTTCTTCTTGTGATTATAATATATATGCGGATGATCTTCAAATTTTTTTGAAGAGCCCAATTTCAAACATAGATCGATGTATTGCCAAAATAAACACAGACATCATACTGATTAGAATCTGGGCAGGTTTAAATGGCCTTTTGCTAAATGCTAGCAAAACTCACGCTATAATTTTCGGAAGTAAGCCTTTTGTAAGAATGTTGGGCTTAACCACGATTCCATGCATTTTTAATGGCAGGGACGTAGTAGAATACAGTAATGCGATAAAAATACTAGGGGTCTGGTTGGATGATACATTGTCCTGGAAGAAACAAGTCATTAATACAGCCAAAACAGCAAACTCAAGGCTCTATCAACTAAAAGTTTGTCGCAGTTTTCTTTCCATACAATTGAGAGTGAGACTTGTATCAGTCCTTATTTTACCTGTATTTGACTATTGCTGCTGCATAGAGTTTGGGTTAGCCGAAGAGTATAACTCAATTCTTAGAGTTGCACTGAACTCGTGTGTGCGCTTTATTTTTGATATAAAATGGTTTGAACACATAACGCCATTCTGGGAGAAACTCTCTTGGCTACGTCTGGAACCCAGGCGTAAGTATTATATGCTATGTATAGCTGCGGAGGTTCTACGCACGGGAAAACCAGCGTATCTTAGGGCACTATTCAACGTAAATGAATCAAATAGGTATATGGCACTCAGGAAGGAACCGGAAATTTTGACAATTCCATATTTTCGCACTGAATATCAAAGGCACTCTTTTAGCATTTCGGCTGCATATCTCATAAACGCACTTCCGCCCGGTAGTTTGAGCCTGAGTAAGACGAAATTTAACAAAATGATCTTGAAAATGTTCACAGAGAACAGCGTGTAGGCTCCCTGGCGAATGGTTCCTATATTCTTGGTATCTGCGTTTTTCTTATTATTTTGCGTTCTTCTTTTTAATTTTGTCTTTATCTTACCTGCGCTTTTCTTTCCTTTTATTTTCATCACACTTGTGTTATTTTGAATTCGTATTTCTTTTGTTTTTGTATCGAGTCTGCCTTAGTTGTTAGTAACGTGCATGTTTCTTTTTATTTTAGTTTTTATTTGAGTTTGATTTATATAGAGCCATTTTTCTTTTGTTTTTGTATTGAGTCTTTTATTTTATGTTTATATATTTTTTGTATATATTGAAAGAAGAAGGATTGTGTGCCAGAGGACGTTTGTGTCCTAGTTGCACTAATAAACCTAATCTAATCTAATCTCTCTCTCTCTCTCTCTCTTTCTTTTAATTATTTTTTTTCTCTTAAATATTTTCATCGATTAATAAAGATGATTCACATAATACTTCTACTTACTGTTTATTAATACAAGTGTGATTCCCGAATATATTTTCCCCATTATCCCATATAGTCCCATAAAAAATTGTAAAAAGTATCGATATGAGTAGACATCGATACTTTGAAGGTACTCATATGAGTAGTATCGAAATTTTCTCCAAGTACTAGTTATGTGAGTAGGTATCGATACCTTGTGGGTATCGGAACATCCCTACATGAACGTGCTCAGCGTCTATGTATTGGTGTAGCAGCCGAAGGCGCGGTCGGGACATTTCGACCGTGCTCGGCTCTTTCCGAAGATGTCCGAGCGTCGCTCGCTCACGGACTCGCGCTACTACGATTGTGTGATGGGCGCATAAGAGACTAGAGAGGGGGTAACTTTTACGCGCGATCTGGCTGCACTGGTTCCAGCGTGTACTCGTATGTTAAAGAAACCGGGATTTTTTTCAGTATTTATCGTTGCCAATGTCTCGTCATGTTGCGAGACGTCTCCAAACGCTCACTACGCTTAGCAAGTAGGTAGCAGTAGCTCGAGCCGGTTCTGGGCCACGCGATCGAGCTGAAGCTGCGTCGAAGTTTTGCTCCGTGTGTCATTCCGTCTTCACCGAACTGAATGATTTTTTTTTATTTGTTAGGGTGTCCTTCCGAGGTCGCCCCATACAAATGTAGTAAGAATCTGACGATCGATTTCAAAGATATTCTACGGAACCCGTGCGGAAATTGAGTTGGGGCTGTGATCGGGCCCCAATAATATTCCCCTAACTTTATTCGGGCCCTAATCTGGAAGCCACATGAGGGCCGTTAGCGGCCGGTCACACTTTGTCAATAAGGGCCATTAAAGGCGCAACGACCGGGGCCTTATAAGTTGCCTTAATGGCGCCTCATCAAAACCATTTTAGCGCCCTAAAAGTGCCTCAATGGCGCCTCATCATACCCATTTCAGCGCCATAAAATATCCGTATCAGTGGATATACGTGCATATTAAATACGTCAGGGTATATCTGTATTTGTTTTTATGTAATTGTTCATGTGTATAGGTTTGGGCGTGAGTACATGTGTATGTATGTGTGCGCGCGTAGAAATGTGATTGCGTATTTGCATGTGAGCCTTTATGACAAACTGACATGACAAAATTAATACAAAAAAAATCCATTCTAATGAAAGGATGTATAGTAGAAATAAAAAAATATATGGGTCTACTGAATCTATTTCCATTGAGGGAAAGATCTGGAAAATAAAGACCAATTTATTTACTTATCCTACACAGTCAGATAAAGTTTATGAATGGGAAATATCAGCGAAGTCTTCAGAAGAAATAATTTTCCCTGTGATGAGTATTGAGCGGAAATTAGTTACTATAAAAATTTCGAGAAAACCGGTTGGCACTGTTCACACTTATGCACTAGCATTATTCCATGTATGAGTGAAACCATGAGTAATTGTTTATATCTATGTAAAAGGTTTCTTTAATTCAATAAATACTGTCTGATGTTTGTCTGCATATTTGTGTTCATCGTTGATTCCCGGGAAAAAAAGTTCATGCCTGAGTGGATATGTTCATATATGTTTCAGATATTGTCATATATGTTTCAGATATCGTCATATATGATTCAGATATTGTCATATATGTATCAGATATATTTATATCTGACATTTTACAGTATCATATATGATTAGGTCTGATCATATTCCACATCACATATGCTTAAGGAAGATCATATCTGATCACATATCCCGGGGAAAATGGTCATATCTGAGCAGATATGCTCATGTAGGTGTTTATCTGCAACATAAATGAATCTGATCTGATCATGCATGGTCAAAGATGAACATACATGTATTTTTATGCGCTCAGGGGTAGCTCTATATCTGGTCAGATATGATCGCGCATAAGTAAATATGTGCAGATATGAATTTGTAGCTGAACATGTCTGCCCATATGTGGTCATGTCTAACCAGATATAGTACAATTCACGACTACATTCGAGCTCACACATGAATAGACTTGAATATGTGCGCGCATGCATGAACATATCCAACCAGGTATGGAAGAATACGCAACCGAACCCAACTCGTGCATGATCAGGTCTGAAAATATTTGCCCATGTACGATTGTATCTGCCCAGATATGGAATTATACTCGAATTCATCCAATTGGATCTACCAGGTGTGTAAGTATGAAACCGGAATTTTTGTACAGAAAAAACACGTTTATTGTAATGATATGATACAAAGTATCATATCATTACCGTAGGTACATCCGCCAGTTGTTGTTGTGTTTGAGCGTCGTCTTCGTCCAACAAGGCTTGCAGGTCAGCGTCTTCAAACTTTTTCGGTGGTCTTCCACGTTCTTCGTTCCTCACGTCAAAATCGCCACTTTTGAACCGTTTGAACCACTCGAAACACTGTGTTTTACCGAGAGCATGCTCACCAAACGCCTCCACAAGCATTCGATGCGATTCGGCTGCGGTTTTCTTCAGATGAAAACAGAAAAGTAGTGCTGTCGGCAAATCGTAATTTGTTGGCACAAAACTCGACATGTTTATCTCTAATAAACTAATGCTACTGAATGAAACTCGTGTTATTGTCAGTTGGAAATCTTTGTCGGATATCAATACAATAACAAGACACCGCTGACGTGATGTGTCGGTAACTGCATCGACATCTAGCGCCACCTATGGGCAAATTCCGGTTTCATACTTACACACCTGGTATATGATCATCGCTGAACATGCTTGCCCACGTGTGATCAGATCTAATCAAATATGAATCAATTGATTCATATTTCATCAATTGATTCATATTTGAACGTATTCATCCATACCTGGTTGGATATGTTCATGCATGCGCGCACATATTCAAGTCTATTCATGTGTGAGCTCGAATGTAGTCGTGAATTGTACTATATCTGGTTAGACATGACCACATATGGGCAGACATGTTCAGCTATAAATTCATATCTGCACATATTTACTTATGCGCGATCATATCTGACCAGATATAGAGCTACCCCTGAGCGCATAAAAATACATGTATGTTCATCTTTGACCATGCATGATCAGATCAGATTCATTTATGTTGCAGATAAACACCTTCATGAGCATATCTGCTCAGATATGACCATTTTCCCCGGGATATGTGATCAGATATGATCTTCTTTAAGCATATGTGATGTGGAATATGATCAGACCTAATCATATATGATACTGTAAAATTTCAGATATAAATATATCTGATACATATATGATAATATCTGAATCATATATGACGATATCTGAAACATATATGACAATATCTGAAACATATATGAACATATCTGAAACATATATGAACATATCCACTCAGGCATGAACTTTTTTTCCCGGGTGGTCTGATATCGTCAAATCTAATCATACATGCTCTGATATCGTCAAATCTAATCATGTATGCTCTGATATGGCCATTTTTCTTATGCATGATTAGACAAGATCCAGATATGATCAATCATATCTGGATCATATATAATCCAGATATAATCAGATGTGATTTGCTCTGATAATTTTTTCTCGGGATGATCATACATGCTCAGATATAAGCATACATGATCTGTCATGACACTATATGAACAGATATAGCCAATTCTCTTGTCTGATCATATCTGATTCTACAGATATGCTCAGATATAAGCATACATGACCTGTCATGACACTATATGAACAGATATGACCAAATCTCTTGTCTGATCATATCTGATTCTACAGATATGCTCAGATATAAGCATACATGAACTGTCATGACACTATATGAACAGATATGACCAAATCTCTTGTCTGATCATATCTGATTCTACAGATATGATTCAGATATGTTCAGATATGATCTTTTTTTCCCGGGTTTCTTTATTTGCTAATGCCCTTACGCTTTTTCCCAATTTGCGTTCGATAATATTATTCGATCGATGTATATAATCGATTTGAATAATTGAAATACCATCAACCATGTAGCCTAAGCTATTTATACTGGTTTATCGCTATAATAGTCAGATCTGGGCCTATTGTGGAGATCCCCACTTGTTTATCCCTATATTGGCCAAGTCTGGGCCTATTGTGAAAATCCCTACAGGTTTATCCCTATAATGGCCAAGTCGGGTCCTTTTGTGGAAATCTCTACAGGTTTATCCCCATAATGGCCAAGTCGGGGCCTATTGTGGAAATCCCTACAAGTTTATCCCGATAATGGCCAAGTCTGGGCCCATTGTGGAAATCCCTACTAGGGAAAGCACTAGGAAAGCCCTGAAAGGCCCTTATTTTTATTAGGGATGCCCTATCAGTTTTCCACACGGGAACTTGTTAACGAGAACTCCACGGAAGTTTCTTGAACGAGATGCGTGTTTCGTGGATCTATCCCATGTTTGTTTATCGACCTAGTCAGTTGCCACTCAAAATGAAAAATTAAGAAAAGAAATAAAAAAACCGACTTCTCACTTAACCGACTACTTTACTTAATAATTAAAATCATTCGTTTTTGAAGTAGGTGCTGAGACAATTCGAACATATTTAGTCTTTTGTATGCCGGTGTTTCCGGCTTCACACCAAAAACGGGTTTTTAAAAAAGGAAGGATTTTAATTATTTAGCAAAAATTAGATTAATAAACTAATAAGTAGTCAACCTAATAATTCACTATTAAGTAACTGTTGCTGTCTACTTTATATTTATTTTACTTTTGAGTGTTATTTTTTAGAAGTCGGTTTTTTAAAACTTTCTTTATTGTTATATGCCTTGGTATCAATCTTGAGGCAACCGCAAAAAGGGAGAGAGAAAGAAAACTCCCCAACGTTGAGGCCCCTCGAGAGACCCATATATTGATTTATATTTACCCCTTAAAATTTATTTCAGTGGACCCATAGTTCATTTCTGATTATTTTCCTTTAAAGCAATTCTCGCGTTTGTTTTACTGGAATCCGTGCAGGTCAAACTGCAAAATTATGCTCCAATGAGTTTCAACAAGTACAACTGTTTTTCCAGTCATACCGTAAGCATAAGCGTATGAACGTTTTTAGTCCTCTTAAATGGACATGAGTTTCATTGAAATCGAAGGGAGGCACCAAAGTCAAGTCCACCTTCAGCAAATACTCTCGCTAACTTTAATTACAGTCGAACCCTCTTAAATAACGTTTCCATGGTGAAGACTTGGCTTGCACGGTAACTCGCACACCAAAACAGAAAGTTCGACTCATTTAATCCATTGATTTTCAAAGTCGCGGGTGCGCCCCCTTGAGGGGGGGGGGGGCGAAATGTAAAGAGGGGGCGACGCAGGCGAGGCGAGCGTTTAGTGAAAGAGGTTTTTTGAAGTTGCGGTTGTGGATTGAAAATATTGGGGTAAATAGATATTAATGAAAATTTTACTAATTGTTATGGTATATTTTCTTAATGTACTGACAAAGGGAGAACGGAGGTTTCCGCACTCGTTTATTAAATATAAAATTTGACCAATGCGACCAATCTTCACTTGATCGCATTGGTTGTATGGGGTTACGTCGTTACCATTTCAGTTTGTCGTGTATACCTTCCGCATTTATGAAGAAAGTTACCGAAAAACAAATATTGTGTGCAGGATAGTGTACAGAACAATATTAACGAAAAACAATAGACAGGTTACCGATCGAGTTAATAAAAGTGTATGAAAATTATGCGACCAGTTTAGGAAAAAGTGAGGCTTGTTGAGAAGTATGTATTAAAATGTGCCAACATCGGAACTATGGGAATAGCAGAACCAATCGCAAACCTAGCGCGCCAATTTCAAATACTTTAAAGTCAAATGTGACTAATGGGAACTTATTCCTTTATTTATTATGCTGTATTGCCTTTTTTCTAGCTTCGTTGAGCATAGTACGGTGCTTGTGGGCACGAGCACTGGCAGATCATCTTTTCCATCGGAACCCTTGCGGCCCACTAATCTTTTTTCCTGAACTATTTGTTGCATCCTTTTGCTCTCCCATAACCTTTCAAAACGCCGACCGGCACGAAACGCGCGTAACACAGCTGCCACCTGTCATAGTCACTACAGTATAAACCTGACAGCCTCCATTACGACAGAACCGTGCGACGTTGTCAAAGCTCGTGTCTATCTCAGCCCCCTGGCACTGCTGGGTCTACCGTGTCTCGTTATTGTCGCCACGTAAACTAACCCACCATGCGGTGCTATTAGTCACCCGCATGACCCCCACTCCAGTCGCGCAGCGTCTGCATAATTTGCATTAGACGCGTCTGGAAAATTCATTGTTTAGAATAGAATTTAAAAGTATATGTGTATATAGGAAGGGATGCAATATTTACATTTGTTGCAATATTATGTATTTAAAAATATTTATTGAACGAAATAAACAGATAACATTAATATTTGGTAAAGAACGGATTAGTCACGTCGTACAATGTTTTGCGATTTTTTTCTTGTCGAGATTGCTTTTTTTTTGTTCTGCGTTGAGACGTGCAGAATATTGCTGCATCCGCATCAATACGTAATATTGTATTATGTGTAAAAGAACACTATCGGCGTGTTCTACACACGGAAAAGAGAGCTTTTCATTGTTATACACGTCGTCCAATATAGACTCGAAAACACGTGTTGAATTGCGATGAGCCACAAATCGCTCTTCGAAGCTTCCGGGCTTTGTGAGACATTCCATCCGAGCAAATATCGATGGCGTCGAACCTTTCACCAACCGAGGGATCTTGTACGGTGACTGGAAATTATAATAAATATATTACATTGACATAATATAATAATAATAATAATAACATTATAATAAATTATAAGAAAATAAAAATCATTACAATTGAAAATGTGGGAATAAAAAAATAATTTTCATCTCAATTATATTACTCACCACACCAATTACAGCACCGTCGGGGCCTCGCAGTTCCCGTTTCCACAATATATCATTTTCCCGAAAATGCTTGTCGCACACTGATTGACCAGACTTAATAGATTTGTCTGTGGGTCCAATGACTTTTCTCCATAATTCCAGGGCTTCTGGATCTTTTGGTATATTGAAAAAATGCGATTTTTCCTTGCTTGATTGATAACCTGACTTGCAGCCAAGCACCACGCACGCAGGCATTCTCAAATATGAGCACAAAAGTTGTTTTTTATTTTATCGCGACACTAAAATTGTTTATTATTTTATCACTATGTAATAAAATAATTACGATTTTACCACACCACAATTTTTTTTGTTCGAGAACAATGACAGATCGAGAAAACGATCGAATAATAAAAAATCGCGCGTCAGTTTGAGCAATCATGTTGGGATCGCTCCTCCTATCTTTAAACAATGCCACAGCCGTCAGCAATTCTTCGTGGTTCTTTGATGTCGTCAGAGCTTTGTATTTTCCAATTTGAAACGGAGCTGACGATGTGTCACAACCGCTGAATGCATGTAAAAATAGAATGTTTTCTCTTATGTTTTCACCATACTCCGGCTTCAGACAACGTGGGCTGTATAGGGATTCTGGACTGCATCCTTTACCGGGCTTGCGGAAATAGATTTATTTTTTCTTGTGCGCTAATGCGGTCAACAATACTAGTAGATCGACGTCTTCGCTTACGACGATGACTGTCTCGTAATGCGAAGAAAAATCCACAGCTGTTTGGATAATCAGCGGCTCAGCATCTTCCACAGCTTGTTCGACACGAATACCAGATTTTTGAAGTTCCTTCGATAACATTGCTATCACTAATCTAATCACTAAACTAATCACTAAAGACGAGCACTAATTACCTCCTGCAATACTTGCCGCTGAGACATCGCGTCTCCTTACACTTTTTGTGTGCATGCTAGAGTAACGTATTACCACTATAATCGCTGTTTTTCTTTACCTGACGGCAACTTTCATTGCGCTAGAACTCAGCAACTATTGATTTTACGAAAAAAAAGTGTTATACAAAAATTGTAAAAAATTTTATGCTCTACAACTTTGATTGTTACATTTTTTTTCGTATTTCCAAAAATGATCGAGATATTTTCCAGAAGCAGAAATTTGGTTTTTTAATCGACCATATCTCGGCAACTATTAACAATACACAAAAAAGTTCCCAATAAAAAAGCTGGGAAGTTTTATCCTCTACAAAAAAGGTCCTAACAATTTTTAACGTAAAACTCACCGATTCCGAGATATTTGCAAAATGGCGTTTTTCAAGATGGCGGCTAACGCTCGTGGTTTCGGACGACACAAACTCGGTTTTATACTTAGGGGACACCCTCTGACATAATCCAATCGAAAAATCAATTATCAGGATTTTTTGCGGAGCGAACCCATTTTTGGTGCTAAAATTCCTGGACTATAAGCAAAGTCGCTTTCTCGCGTCCAATATCGGTAAATCCTCGCTCAGATAAGCCTCGAAGGCTCTCTTAGGCCGAAACGTAAAGCGTAACGCCATCTTACTTCTTCAACCACGTAAATGCAGCTTCCAAAAGTTGATATCTGGCTCAACAGCACCCTCCGCAACTTAATAACTGTACATTTGGCCGAATTCAGAAGATTAATCAAGCTCGCTGCAAGAGCTGATTTGCACCCATTCATCGGCAGATTCAGCCCTCTCAGTGAAGTTTCCCATCATTGGGATCAAGCCGTGGAATTGTATCGCAGCGGAAAAGATAATGTTAATTGCACCTCAGCAAAACTGATGGAAGATTTGCAATCGTCTTCGCAAGGGTCGTTCTTTCGATTCGAACCTCGAAAGCGAGGTTCGGTAGTTGCGGCTGAGCTTTTCTGCTCTTTCGCAACCGGAAAGGATGCATTGGAAATCATCCAGGTCGTCTCAAGAGAAAATGTACACAAACTCTTCTGGTAACCAATCCCTTTTAACAACGTCTCCCAATAGTGCAAAAGCATTGCATTTTTTGTTTGTTGCGGTAGAAGATAGTCCACCTTTTTTTTTCTCGACTGCCTCCTGAAATGTTATGTGGACGCAGTTTGCATCGAGTATGACCCCCTTAGGCCATGATTTTCAAAGTCGAAATCTGTGCAGGGTGCATCCCGCACCGATAACCGATTGATGCACCGCATTCAATTTAAATCAAATAAGAAAAATTTAGCACACATAGCCCTCCTCAATATAACACCTTAAATGAGGTTCCGGAGTCGAGGCAAATTTAAGTCGCTATTTAACACCTGGAAAGAGCAGATTGTTTTTATTACATATTTCCACGAACTCGCTTTCTTACTTTAACCCCTTAAATACGGTGCGCCAAAGTCGAGTTTTTTTTGTTCGTCCAACGTAATGGCCAAACATTAATTTTTGCTGATCATTAATTTTTTGCAATTAAAATTGTATAATTCATCAAAACCGATCAAATAAAAATCCCGGTCGCTGCGATGTCCGCTCACTTCCCCTTGAACGGGAATATTATCAAGTTAATTGGAGAATTTCTCTCATCAACTGTCTAAAATCGATAAATTCGATCGTGTCCAAGATCGATCACCGCGTGAAAATTGCCGTATCTCAATTTTTGCGAAGTTCAAAGCCTCGGGCCAGTTCGAAAGCCTATATGCAGCGGCCTGGTTTTTGGTGGAATGTTCCTATGCGCCCTTAGCTTTGAGAAAAAGTAAAAATCTTAGAGCTCTGTGCGTCGGTTGCAACTATGTAATCGACAGAAAGTGTAAAAATCGGCATTTTACACGATTTTTAAAATCGACTTCACGGTCTTTCAAAATAATACTTAAATTATTTCAAACCCTATGATTAACAGAATGAATTCAAGCTTTCCAACAATGTCATTATGAATGGTGTACGATGATTTGGACCAAAGTTATAGCCGTCCAAAATAAACAAATGAATTTTTTTCATTTGGCCGGTGATAACTAGGTGAATGAACATCGCACTGAGGTTCGAAAAAATAAAATAAGAGAAGAAGATATACGCTTTCAAATGGTTGAAACGGATTTTCTTTACAAAAATTTCTGTTCCCCGTGTAACCCGGCAGAGTTGGTGAAATTATGTGAATTTCCGTTTTTATTGCTTACCAATAATTTTTTTGGTTGAAAAAAGTTCATAAAAATGTATCAATATAAGCGTTCTGAAGTTCACAATGCTACAAAATGCTTTTTTAATTCATTTTTCCGATTATATTCACAACCGCGATACGGCCGTCCGAAAAAGGGCAATTTTTCGACGAAGAAAAGGTTATCCTTCAATTTTTGCGCGTAATGTAATTAAAGGAGCAGAAAATTAGAAAACAATAGTATTTTTTGTGAGAATAACGATTTTGAAGCTTGCAGTTTCTGGTCTTGAAACCGTTTGATGAATTTTCTTTTAGTAACTTTTATTGCCCAAGCAAAATAAAAATCAGGAGACAATAATATTCCTTTTGTTTTTTCTCTAAATTTGCTCCTGGGCTCAGAATATTTTTTTCCGACGAATATCAGGGTCATTGAAACTTTTTATTTAGGTGCAGTTGGGTTTTTTTGGCTCGGTACGATAATTAGTGGCTGTAATATCAGCCGCTGAATGAAAAGTCACCCTTTTGTCTTTGATCATGGATATCTCATGAAGTATGAGAATTAATCATTGTACAGCAAATCGTCCGGCAGTTTCTGAAACTTAAATAAATTCCCTATGAGGCCTGACTATGGTTTTGGCGGAAAATCTTTTCCCATGCTTGCCATTGATTTAAAAAAAGTACAAAAAACTTACCTTTTTTTATTTAAAAAAAGTACAAAAAACTTACCTTTTCTTGATTTTTAGAAAACCCCCCGCTACTTTTCAAATATTCGTATAAGTACTAATGTTAGCAGATTTTTTTTTCAAGTTAATTGTATCCTTACGAGCCCTGCGAAAATTCAAAGCGTCTCTTTACGGATCAATCAGTTTAAAAATAATTTTAAGAGCACGTATATTGTTCCTTAAACATCATTTAAGGGGTAAGGCCACTGTAACGGCCCAAAAAAAAGGTTTTTTTCACTAATTTTTTGCTCCCGAAATTGAAGGTATTTGAAAAAAAAAACTTTTAATGGTGTTATCGGGCATACATTAAACTTTATTATAAAATTTTTTTACAGTAAAAAAAAAACAAAATGGCGGTTCCACAGCTATCTTCCCGGGACATGTTTTGCTTCCAGGACTCCGCGGCACGCAGCACCACTGGTGCACTTTTGAATCTAGAACAAAAAAAAACCATTAATCTAGAGGGCTATAGCTAGAGAATGTCGATCGGATTTTAAAAAGTATCAATTTTTGTGGATTTGGCGTGCGTTTGAAAAAAAAATTGATTTTTGACGAAAAAAACGGCAAGTTTTTTGTTAATAAAAAATCAATAAATAAAGTTCTTGAAAATTCCGATCGACATTCTCAAGATAATGTAAATGTTCACATCTGGTTAAAATTTCAAGTAAAAAAAATGAAAATTGTTCGAGTTATGCTGCGTGCCATTATGAAAAACCATGTTTCGAGAAAAACGCGTTTAAAGTTTTGCGAATAGTTTTTTATTGGAAAAAATTTAAAAAAGACGTCGCACAGGACCTTTTTTTCTTATTCTAGAGGGTTTAAACTATTTTTTAAGCCAATAAAAAAAAATCGATTTTTCAAAAAATTTACAGTGGCCTTACCCCTTAATGACTATTGAGATGAAAAAAAAAAAACATTATTTTTCTTACAATTTGACATTTAATACTCATCAAATTGTGAGAAAAAAACCGCAAACAATAATTCTTTTTTCCAAATAAAAAAAAAATGTACCAATTTCCTACCGCTAGTATTATAAATACCGAAAGCGTACACGTGAAGGTTTTCAAATAATGAAAATTGTCAAAAGGGAATTTTTTTGTCATTTTCCTTACAACTTTGCATCGAAAACTTAACCCTTCCTTGACACACTTACATTTGGCCACGACTTTGACATACTGGGTCAATTTGACCCGGATAGTACTTAACCCACCTGCCCTTAACAACCCATCGGTCGGTTCTTATTGAAACAAATTCGGGATACACTTTAAACATTTCTTAATACGTCTGCATAATTAAAATTCGGAAAATGTAAAATTAAATTGTTGTAAAAAATGATTGAAAACTTTCGTTTTTGGAAAAGTGAGCATTTTATTTCAAATTTGGCCGGGTCAACGTTACCCAGCGTGTCTAGGAAGGGTTAACAGATCTCGAGAAAAAAAAGATTTTTTTTTCCGAGACGAAAAAATTCCGCATTTGAAAGCTATTTCTATATGAAAAGAATTTCAACAAGTGCAACTGTTTTTCCAGTCATACCGTAAGTGTATGACTGTTTTCAGTGCTCTTCCATGGACATCAGTTTCATTAAAATCGAAGGGAAAACCTGGGATAAACAAAAGTATGCGCAAAGATGAAAGAGGACGAGAGAGAAGATAAATATTTATTAATGAGAGATAGGCGATAGGGGACGCTCATTAAATAAAAAAAAAAGAAAGTGCGACAAATAGGGATCGACGACATCCGAAAAAACAAGTCACGCTCAGTCGCGCGGCTCGGCTCACGCTCTGAACTTGCGTACTCACGATGACAGAAAATAATAGCAGACGATACGCGAAACGTCAAATTGGCCGGGCAAGCAAGACAGACGCCTATCTACCTTGCTCGTCACCTGCTACGTTTCTCGCGCTCAGGCCCAGCCCTCGAGTGGCGTCGTTGTCAAGGGCAGACTGCAGCCCTACAACAATCCTTCGAATGCCAAAATTGGAATCGCTCCCATTCAAAAACTATTTGACGGAGACAAAAAAGCCTTGACAGTTATACTCGGGGTACCCTGCTGAACCCGCCAGTTCCGGGTGTACAAGTTATTATGAATCACCCTGTATATTAAAATTTGACATACATATTAACGTTGAAATGTGTGTGTGTGTGTGTGTGTGTGTGTGTGTGTGTGTGCGTGTGCGTGTGCGTGTGCGCGCGTGTGTGTGTGTGTGTGTGTGCGCGCGCTCGCGCGCGTGTGTGTGTGTGCGGGTGTGTGCGCGTGCGTGTGTGTGTGTGTGTGTGCGCGCGCGCGCCCGCGCGCGTGTGTGTATGTGTGTGTGCGTGCGTGCGTGTGTGTGTGTGTGTGTGCGTGCGTGTGTGCGTGTGTGCGTGCGTGTGTGCGTGCGTGTGTGTGCGTGTGTGTGTGTGCGTGTGTGTGTGTGCGTGCGTGCGTGCGTGTGTGTATGTGTGTGTGTGTGTGTGTTTCAAACACCTGAAAAGAGTCGAATGTTTTTTAAAATATTTTTTTTTATAAAATCGTCCATTTTTAATTGACGAACGGCTGTGACACATTTTTGAGCGGCGAAGTCTCGCAGCCGCTTGAGAAGGAGAAGTTGCGTTGGGTTGCTAATTGTTGCTCACGGCGGTGACAGTGAGCAACAATGCATCTTCCGCGCCAAAATTCGGATAATTGATCGTTCGGATAAACTAAGTCATCGTTCGGATAATTGAGGGTTCGGATGACCGAGGTTCGGATAATCGAGGTTCTACTGTATATCTTGGGCACATACATTTTCATCAATTTTTAATCCAGGTATCGTTGTCCGTACCAATCTCCTTCACTGTCATCTTCTATTGCGGCTGCTTCATGAATTTCATTTGGTGACAGAAAATCCAAACCAGTTTCGACATCCATTTTCATAGGTTGATCCATCGTTTTAATGATCATGTTTTCTAGATCCTACCTGAACTGTTTTTCCTGTTCGGTGATTGGAGTACGAGGTAAGTTCATAGCACTTATCGCTATGAATAGAAGTTGAATGACATTCACCGGATTTACGTATATTTTTATTTGTATTTCGAACTCAAAATGTATGGCTGGCTTGTCCGTCGTAACTGCAGCAATAATGGTCGTTGGTGAATTTATATGACTTGAAACCCAATTGATAAATACACACGAAAAAAATAACGACAGAATACAGATCCCAGTTTTGCAAAATCTTCTATCAAGTTAACTTCACTTTTTAATCTTGTTCTAACAGAATTTGAAGTGTAGTAACGGTATCATAGAGTTTTGAATATTATACGTCTTCGGGTTTTGACCGAAGTGTCGTATAAACGTTTAGTCGACTCTCGCGGCGTCGAGTCCGTAAAATAGTTTAAGTGCTATTTACTACGCGTATATACATAAATACTCTCAGCGCCCCAAAAGTCTGGTGCTGGTAACCGCTTTCCAAACGCTAAGCGTGGCGTCCGTCAACTGGGCCCTTATCTGCGAGCGTCAACCGATATCCTTGCAAGCGAGCGTACCTACACACTGATACACTCACAAACACAGCGACCAATGTAAGCGACAAATTTCATTTTATGTGAATCCAATTGTTCCCCCGGCTTTAAAGTTATTTTCATTGTCAATTTTTCTGTATAAGCAACTTTATTCATCCGATCACTTTATTTGTAATAAACCTTTAGTTAAGTTTGGACAAATTTTTCGGATTATTTCTAAATATCAATCACTGTATGACTTCCTAATTTTTAACTCATTCCAAGCACTACCCCTTTTTACCCTCATCCCGTGCTAATGCGCTTGTCGTAGGCAAAAAAGGAGGGAATCAAAAAATTATATGCCCACGTCCCTTCCGGACGTGACAGGGGCCTCTGTAACGCACAGTCCTATGACAATGATCGCGAACTCGTGTATCGGTATGAGCAAAATCGAATGGAACTCGCTCTTTATGATTGAAGTTTTTTAAAGTGAACCACTTGTTCGCATCGTTCGGTAGACGTACAGCACAGTTGTTGATCTGGCCACAGTCCACAGTGTGCACTTGCAATTTTTGCTCCGAATGAAAGTAGTGTAGACATCTGCGAAAACAAATAAAAAATTTGTTTTGAACTAATTATTTTCATAGATAAAATTATATTAAATCTACGTATCTATTACAGATATATTTCTGCCCATCGTGTTTAGCCAATTGTGAGCCTTGATAAATTCTTGATCCACGCGAAATGTCCAACGATGTTTTGCTGCGAATCTTCCACGTAGAGCAAATTGACATGCTTTTCTCTCTTTCACTCACTCACGTGAATTGGAAGAGTACTGTCGTTCTCAATGGTGTATACATTGATGGAAATGTCATTACGAATTTTAATTTTTTAAGTTTCATTTAGAGCCACTGGAAACTCAATGTCTTGAATATTTAGCACTGTCGAGTAGTGTGGGTATGAAGATTCACGCGCACTGTCACGTTGGGCTAAGGAGCAGCAACTACGGACCATGCGAACCATGCTTGATCACTCGATTTCACATTAACAACTGCTCTTTTCAGCATTATCGACCGCGATAACATTATGTGGCATCCCGCACGCATTGGGTTATATTTATTTATATTCATAGTCAAGTTATATATTCTTGACAATGCCCACCCGCTGTTGCGTTCCTGAAACTCTTCAAGTGATGTCGAAATGGCCTCAATAACTCTTTGATCGTACCACTCGCGTACATCACACGTATTGAAAAGTTCATAGTTTTTAGTATTAATGCTTTTATTTGCACGCTTGTCACTCGCCACAAGTCGCCGTTAAAAATGGCATTAATTTTCACACTACCATGATTGTTGATAATGGTTTGAACGCGTGAAATCATGACATCACTAGCGTCTTTGAGAAATTGTTAAGGTTCGATGTGGTTGTGATTTATGACTACACCAGTCAAGGTACGACCCTCGAACGCCATATCAATTTCTCGCCATTTAAATCCATGACTTTTATGTCCAGCACCCGTGTGTATGAAACGCTGACGCACCGAATTCTTGAAGCGTTCAAGCCGCGCAATTTGGGCTACCAACGATTGACGATTTCCAATCGATAATCGCCGTCGTTTAATTCGACTTTGTTCTTCTATCGACTCGGTATACTCATCACATCGTTGTTCCCACACAATGTACTCTCCTACCGAACTAATTTCAGCCTCTTGCTCGCAAAGATTTTTTTCACTATTATCCCTCATGTCTCTGCGCGAGGCACTCCGCGATCTCGAAAATTCAAATATTGACTGAAAGTGTGTACCTCTCAATCACGATTTATATTCCATTTCTATAACAACTGCATCCTTGGTGCTGTGTGCATTTGTTCATTGTATATTTTTCTACAGATTTGTAGGTTTTTGCTGACAAAAACTTTTTCGACGAGATCCGCGAAGCGCTTGCAATATCATTCGTATAATTTTATTCTTTTGCGAATGTCCCAGGCCTTTTGGCCTTGAGACGAAATAAATGTTCGAACACGTTCGTGGGGTTTGTTTGGGGTTTCACCCAAACAAACCCAACCTCTTTAATCGTTAAATGTCTAAAGTGCATATGTCTTCATACATGCAGATAAGTCGCTCTATCTCACATGGATGCCATGCGGTTGCTCCATCTCTCATTCTCGCTCTCTCTCATGCATACATGTAATCCGATCGCTTCTCTCAGCGACACGGGTCAACCAACTCGGCTCTCAGGCGAGAGCCGCTAAATAATAAAATCCATAAAATAAACAATATAAGACAAAAATAAAAAAACAATAAATTTTAAATATATAAAGATCATTAATCAATGATCAATTAATCGATAATCGATATATACCCCCCTCCACCGCTCCAACGACTTCCCCCTCCCCGCGTTACGTTAGCCTCTCCGACGAGTCCCCCTCCCCGCGTGACGTCATATCCGCCCTGCGTGAACTCCCCGCCCAGCACCTCAGAGGACCGGCGTTAGAAGTGCCACAGCTGTACTACTTCCCGGCGAGCGTATATTCATGAGCATATATAACATCAACGATTCCTCGTCGTAACGTCGACCTTTGGCATTCGCTTTGCTTGCTGCTGCAATGATCTCGTGAATGGCTGTTTTTTGAGCGGCTGGTACGTTCAATTCGGCACATTTCGCATCCAAAGTTGTATTTTTCATAGCAGCTATTTGTGCTGCTTGCTCTTTCAGCTACGACATAAGTTGATCCACGCGTCTCCTGGCTTGGAGTGTGCCATTTTTCACGTCTGTTTCTAATCCGCATTGCAATTAGCTTTACTCAATCGTGGGGATTAGAAACATCACGAATCCATTGCATCGTCAGACGATTTTGTTGCTGTACTCTCCGTTGTAATGCGAGTTTCCTCATATTCGCGCAAGCATCACACCTCGTTTTCCTGCATACGAGACGACAGCCTTCACTTTGCCATTTTCCGATGCAGTCGGGATACAACGCACCGATGGATGCCCTCCTGAACCTCGTCAATATCTCCGGAAGCATTTCAATCGTTTTTAAAGTAGGATCGAAATTGAAGACGTGATGTTTGACGTGACGTCCATAAATAAAGTAGTTGAGGGTTCGGTTGGCGTCGAGTGTGACGTACCTCTCCGTCAAAGGACAATGCACGTCGTTCTCGAGCTTTGTTATAGCGTATGAGAAAATCATGTATTTCCCTATTGGAGTCGATACTTCGGCAATACTCCACAACTCCGGTAATTGAACCGTTCGATCCATATAACTACCCACACCGTCTTCACAAATTCCTCAAACGATTAAATTAGATATTATTTATATGAGATGGTAAGTTTATATTTTGGGGCTAAAAATCGTCAATTTTCTGCCTACAAAAAATCAGAACAACCCCTTTAGACACTGCAGCGTACTTTTATAATGGTAAGTATTCATCAAGTAAAAAGAACAGTTGTGAAAAATAGTTTTTTTAAAAAGGACAGTAGTAAGTATAAAAGTACAGAAATAAGACAGATAACTTCACTGTTTTTTCTACTCAATATACTTACCCAATTAGCAGAATGTCAGTAAACAATCTAAATATGATTATGGTTCGAAGTGGCATGCATTATTTTAACCCATTGACCTTCAGAGGACGCAATTTTGACATCTGAGTTTGAGCTGTCGCCATGTGATGAATTCGAACAGAAAAAGATCGGGAAACACTGTTCCCTATGTTTTTGAGTGTGCTGTTTCGAATGGTGATGGTTAAAATTGCGCCAGAAAAAGTTTAATCATAGAAAAATCGAAAGTACGCCAAAAGACGTGATTTTTCGATGACGTTTCTTTTTAACTCGAGTTTGCGTTCCCTTTCCATTTTTTTAATGCCTAAAACTAATCAATATCGTAACCTCGATGGCTGACCTAAAAATACATGAGGTTATTTTTATTCTTTCAACGCTTTAGTAAGCCGAAATGGCGGGCAGAATGAAAAATGTTTTTCCGAAACTTGAATTTTTTTCACGAAAACTATAGATTTGAGCAAAATTTGTTTACGAATGAAAATGTCTTAAAATTAATTAAAGAACGCTATACAATTTGTCAGATTTTTCGACGACGTTCTTTGAAATTTCAAATTCGTCGATTTCTAAAAAAATAAAAAATTACATCTTATTATCCTGAAAAATTTAAGAGTGGTCTTTGACTAATTTTAAGACATTTTTATTCGTAAACAAATTTTCCGCAAGTTTTTGTGAAAACTTTTCGTGAAAAAAATTCGTCAAGTTTCGGGGAAACATTTTTCCCGAAACAAACATTTTTTTTCGTCTTTCCAACAAAAAAAATTACTTGTTGTTATGGAATCGGCTTCGATTCGGCCAATGAAAGTTTCCAAGGACTCGATGGAAATAAACGTTTTTCTGTTTTACGTTTCGATCCTTGATTGGGATCCTCTTCAGAATTTGATTTATTCTATAAATTGTGAATTACATATTATATAGGTGGAGTTTGAAAGATTTTATATAATAGTGCTATGTGTTATAAATGAGTTATAAATGTGTTATAATGATTTGTATAAATTATATGTTAATTTTATTCTAATTTTAATAATAGTGGTATTGTATGAAAAATGTATTGTAATATGTTATCTACTACATTGTATGTAGCAATTTATTGTAATATGTAATAATTTATTCTTTTCATTGCGTGAAAGAGTGATGTGTATGATATTAGCTATTATAGATTTTTTGGTTAAGAATTATGTCAAATGACTAAACAGAATATTGTTAATATTTCCAGTTTTTTGTTTGTGCTGGGAAGATGATTAAAATAGATAGTATTGATGCTGGTGCAATATTGTCTTATGGAGGTGAATCGGAGGATTGATTCAGACCAATAATTTCAATTGATTAAAGATTTATCGTCTTTCGGCGATCTCTATCATCTGTGAAGGTTTAGTATTATAAGAGAGTTTTTGGTTCGATCTATGAAGAAAAAAAAATGAGTTAATGTAGTGTCATGTGAATGTCATATTTACCAATTGAATTTTTAATTTTTTTTTTTTAATATAAAAGATAACTATATCTTCGCAAACACAAGAGAGAAAACTAGAAATTTTCAATGTTCTACATGTCGAGTAGTGAAGTCTCTGAGAGTTCGAGAGAAACTAAGTGGCGAACTTAATTTTTCGGAGCGAACATTGCTTATACAATTGCAAACATTGCTTATACAATTGCTCTTACAATACTATTATTCAAATTAGAATAAAATTAACATATAATTTATACAAATCATTATAATACATTTATAACTCGTTTATAACCCATAGCACTATTACATAAAATCTTGCAAGCTCCATCTATATAATGTGTAATTTACAATTTATAGAATAAATAAAATTCTGAAGAGGATCCGAATCAAGGATCAAAAAGTAAAACAGAAAAACTTTTATTTTCATCGAGACTTTGGAAACATTCATTGGCCGAATCGAAGCCGATTCCATAACAACAAGTGTTCATCAACACGGCCGCACACAACTCGTACTGAATTTCAAAAAATTATCTTGGAAAAATTGTATCTTATGATTTTGCTATAGCTTCGTACAGGGTGTCCAACAGGATGTTGCTGAAACTAATCGACTGTCATTTTAAAATACGTGCACAGAATCAGAAATGCCAAATTGATTTAAATGGAGGAAACTGCAGTTTTAAACGCACATAAATAAAACCCAGTCAAATACTTTTTATGTCAATTTATTACATCTTATAAAAATAACGAAAAAGTACAGTGATTAATGATAGATATTTTCGAAGTGCGAACCGTTAGATTGTGCACGAAAATCAATTCTCTTTTGAAAACTGTGAAAAACTGTGTCCAACATATGGTTCGTAATGCCGCGAACCACTTCCTGGATGGCCGCGATGAGTTCTTCTACTGTGCTGGGGTTTTTAGCGTAACAATGATCTTTAATATAACCCCACAAGAAAAAATCACAACGGTTCAGGTCCGGTGAGTACGGAGGCCATTCTAGTCCGCCTTGAGCAAATTTAGGGTACCCCAGACCGATCACTCGAGTCCCATATACGCGATGAATAGCTTTAACCCATTAACGCCCAAGAATCGCGATTTTTTCCTTCAATTTCAAGCCAGATTTTTATTATATAAAAAAAAATCATAAAAAATGAAGACATACGTTCCCTAGTATTTTCGGGGGTGCTCTTTCAGAATCTGGGGTCAAAATTGGGTTTTGTCCATTAGGAAAAAAAATGTGGCGGCTTTTAAACAAAAAAACAGGAAAAATCGATGACACTTTTTTTTCAAATTTTTTTTTCACCTCGAAGCCGCTGAAAAGTCTGGTTTTTTTTCAACCATGGGTGCATAGAATAGTGACGATTGAACAATCAATTTTTTAAATTCGTCGTTGTCAACATTTTCACCCCCAAAATGGCGCTTTTCACCCCCTGAGTGACACGAAAAATTTCACGCTCGGGTCCCAAATGAAAAGTAGTTGGATTTGGACGAAAATTGGTACTCGGAGGTTTTTGAGGTCGCTGATTACGATCCTGTTCTCAAAATTCCGAAATTCAAAATGGCCGCTCCAATATGGCGGACACAAATGCAAAAGTTCATTTGAATTGGATAAAACGTGGCACTCGGGGATTTTCGAGGTCGCTGATTATGATTCTGCTCTCAAAATTCCGAAATTCAAAATGACGGATCCAATATGGCGGACACAAATGCAAAAGTTCATTTGGATTGGATAAAACATGGCTCTCGGGGGTTTTCGAGGTCGCTGATTATGATTCTGCTCTCAAAATTCCGAAATTAAAAATGGCGGATCCAATATGGCGGACACAAATGCAAAAGTTCATTTGAATTGGATAAAACGTGGCACTCGGAGGTTTTCGAGGTCGCTGATTATGATTCTGCTCTCAAAATTCCGAAATTAAAAATGGCGGATCCAATATGGCGGACACAAATGCAAAAGTTTATTTGAATTGGATAAAACGTGGCACTCAGGGGTTTTCGAGGTCGCTGATTATGATTCCGCTCTCAAAACTCCGAAATTCAAAATGGCGGATCCAATATGGCGGACACAAATGCAAAAGTTCATTTGAATTGGATAAAACGTGGCACTCGAGGGTTTTCGAGGTCGCTGATTATGATTTTGCTCTCAAAATTCCGAAATTCAAAATGGCCGCTCCAATATGGCGGACACAAATGCAAAAGTTCATTTGAATTGGATAAAACGTGGCACTCGGGGATTTTCGAGGTCGCTGATTATGATTCTGCTCTCAAAATTCCGAAATTCAAAATGACGGATCCAATATGGCGGACACAAATGCAAAAGTTCATTTGGATTGGATAAAACATGGCTCTCGGGGGTTTTCGAGGTCGCTGATTATGATTCTGCTCTCAAAATTCCGAAATTAAAAATGGCGGATCCAATATGGCGGACACAAATGCAAAAGTTCATTTGAATTGGATAAAACGTGGCACTCGGGGGTTTTCGAGGTCGCTGATTATGATTCTGCTCTCAAAATTCCGAAATTAAAAATGGCGGACACAAATGCAAAAGTTTATTTGAATTGGATAAAACGTGGCACTCAGGGGTTTTCGAGGTCGCTGATTATGATTCCGCTCTCAAAACTCCGAAATTCAAAATGGCGGATCCAATATGGCGGACACAAATGCAAAAGTTCATTTGAATTGGATAAAACGTGGCACTCGAGGGTTTTCGAGGTCGCTGATTATGATTTTGCTCTCAAAATTTCGAAATTCAAAATGGCGGATCCAATATGGTGGACACAAATGCAAAAGTTCATTTGAATTGGATAAAACGTGGCACTCGGGGGTTTTCGAGGTCGCTGATTATGATTCTGCTCTCAAAATTCCGAAATTAAAAATGGCGGATCCAATATGGCGGACACAAATGCAAAACTTCATTTGAATTGGATAAAACTTGGCACTCGAGGGTTTTCTAGGTCGCTTATTATATTTCTGCTCTCAAAATTCGAAAGCCTTTGGGTATTTAAATACCTGGTATTTTCAGGTATTTGAATACCCAAAGGCTTTCAAATTTTGAGAGTAGAATCATAATCAGCGACCTCGAAAACCCCCGACTGCCACATTCCATCCGATACAAATGAACTTTTGCATTTTTGTCCGCCATATTGGATCCGCCATTTTTAATTTCGGAATTTTGAGAGCAGAATCATAATCAGCGACCTCGAAAACCCCCGAGTGCCACGTTTTATCCAATTCAAATGAACTTTTGCATTTGTGTCCGCCATATTGGATCCGCCATTTTGAATTTCGGAATTTTGAGAGCGGAATCATAATCAGCGACCTCGAAAACCCCCGAGTGCCACGTTTTATCCAATTCAAATGAACTTTTGTATTTGTGTCCGCCACATTGCATCCGCCATTTTGAATTTCGGAATTTTGAAAGCAGAATCATAATCAGCGACCTTGAAAACCCCCGAGTGCCACGTTTTATCCAATTCAAATCAACTTTTGCATTTGTGTCCGCCATATTGGATCCGCCATTTTGAATTTCGGAATTTTGAGAGCGGAATCATAATCAGCGACCTCGAAAACCCCCGAGTGCCACGTTTTATCCAATTCAAATGAACTTTTGCATTTGTGTCCGCCATATTGGATCGGCCATTTTGAATTTCGGAATTTTGAGAACAGAATCGTAATCAGCGACCTCAAAAACCTCCGAGTACCAATTTTCGTCCAAATCCAACTACTTTTCATTTGGGACACCGAGCGTGAAATTTTTCGTGTCACGCAGGGGGTGAAAAGCGCCATTTTGGGGGTGAAAATGTTGACAACGACGAAATTGAAAAATTAATTATTCAATCGTCACTATTCTATGCACCCATGGTTGAAAAAAAACCGGACTTTTCAACGGCTTCGAGGTGAAAAAAAAATTAGAAAAAAAAGTGTCATCGCTTTTTCCTGTTTTTTTTTTGTTTAAAAGCCGCCATATTTTTTTTCCTAATGGACAAAACCGGATTTTGACCCCAGATTCTGAAAGAGCACCCTCGAAAATACTAGAGAACGTATCTCTTCATTTTTTTTTGATTTTTTAAATATAATAAACATCTGGCTTGTAAATGAAGGAAAAAATCGCGATTCTTGGGCGTTAATGGGTTAAACACCCCATGAGACCGGTGCGGCGTCGCTCCATCTTGCATGAAGTAAATTTTTTTAACCATTCCCCTCTTTTTTGCATAAGGGAAGAATTTCTTTTCCAAAAGCTGTTTGTAACTCTCTCCTGTAGCTGTAGATTCCAAGAATTGAAAGTAAATTCCTTTTACTGAAATCGCTGCCCATGCCATTACTTTCTGTGGATGAAGGGACTTCGCTAGCGATATGTTGGGATTTTCCGTCCCCCAAAACCGGTAATTTTGCTTGTTTACGTACCCGTTCATCCAAAAATGTGCTTCATCGGAATAAATAATCAATTTCTTATTAAGTTCTTCGGCTTCAAACATTCCCGTAATAGTGTTACAAAATTCGATGCGTTTCGTCATGGCATGTTCAGTTAACAATTGATGAGTGCTTATTTTATACGGATAAAACTTTTAAAAATATTTCAAAATGTTGTGTAATGATGATTTGGTTATTTTTAATGCTTGAGCAACTTTTCGAATCGAATGATTTGTATTTTGTTTGAAATAATTCTCAACTTCGTTGATCTTCTCTGGTGTAGTCACCGTAAGAGATGGACCTGGCAACTCGTGTCTACGGTCCTGGAGTCTATCATACTTCACGAAGTTATCGATTATCCTACAAAAATTAACGTAAAATTACTTCAATGCAGTTTAATTTAATTGAAACACAAGTTGTGTGACAGATGAATATGAATAAATATTAAATTCTTACCTTTTCAGAGTGTTTTCGCTGGCAACTCTATGAGTTCCAAACTGAGTACGAAATCCTCTATACGCATTACTATAAATATTTCCCCTCGCGAAGAAGCACTCAATAAGATATACTTTTTCTTCCGTGGTGAGCTCACTCATTTTGACGCGCGCGTACTTGCTTCAACCACGGCTGGAATAAAACTGTGGGGCCTCAGGTATGCGCCTTAAAAAAGGGACCCCTATTGAATTCGTGGAGGGAAGAGATACTTATTTAGTTTTAGCAACTTCCTATTGGACACCTCGTTAATAGGTTTAAGTAAGCTTTGTTGGGTTTCCGATGTCACTCAATTTTATCAGGTGTGCATATTATCAATTTTCTGTTACGAAGAAGAGAATATTCCAATACTCACGTTCACTGAAAGCACCTTGAAAGGCATCTGAGAAGCTGATAAAGCTGCTTCTGAAAAATCAACGTTCTTCAGCGAGGGCAGCGTTCCATCGTCTACAGCTGGCAAAGCTACATAC